>VZRF01003309.1:0-12706 GCA_013396875.1 Vireo altiloquus
ATTCCTTCTCGGCTGCATCCCAGTATTCCCATTCCCGCAGTCAGACCAGGTTTCCTTCCCGGCTGCATCCCAGAATTCCCACAGCAGTCTCAGGTGTCTCTTTCCATAAAGCAAATTATTCCCAGTACACAGAACCAGCCCGAGCTGGTCCGTCCAGAGAGCGCCGATCACCTCATTTTTACCCCAAACTGTTCATTCTCTCCCCTGCAGATTAACCCAGATTTTACCCCAAAACGTTAATTCCCTATAGAATCCGCCCCGGAGCGACGCCTCAGGTCCCGCACGGCAGAGGCAGCTCCCAGGACACCCATCCCTGTGCCGGGACAGACATCCATCCCCCGCGGCCCGCTCGGGGCTGTCCCCGTTCCCCGCTCACCTCCGTCCCGGTGTCCCCGGGCTCGCCGCCATCGCCGCTCTCGGTCCCGCGCCTGCGCTCCGGGGCTGCGGCGTTTCCTTCCGGGAGCGGCCCCGGAAACACAAATGTGTTCATTATTTTCAAACCCTCTAGCTCCGTAATCAGAATTCCTTACAGTCTGTATCCTGTCTATAACACAGCAGGTACAGGGTTTTATTCCGGAATCAGTTTTTAAATACATTACTATTTCTCAATATATACAAAAATGGGAATATTTGCAGTTTGCAGTATTTTACACAAAAACGCCTCATGAATTTTCAGGCATTTTGGGGCTATAACCTCCTTTTTTGAGGGGCACCTCACCCGAGCCCCCTCATCCTTTATTCACCTACTCCCTCTCCACATTGGGGTGTCCCAAGGGACACCATCACCCTCCAGACTCCCCCAACCCCTTTTGTCCTTCCTTTCCAAAGAAGGCACAAAACGAGTGCGAGTGCCCTGGCCAGCAGCTCGATGCCTTTTCCACAAGGACATCCCCCCCCCAGAAATGGAGGAAAATCAAGGGAGGGCAGGGCAGCCCCCAAAGTCCCCCCAGCTCCTGTCCAGCGGCTGCCCCAGGCACAGGGAATGTCCCTGAGGATGGTGCCTCACCCTCAATTGTCCCGCGGGACGCTGCAAAGCGCTCGAGGAGGGCAAGCCCCGCTCAGCACCCACCAAACCATCCGTGCGTTATCTGCAGCATTCCCGTCCTGAATCCAAACCCGGCGCTGGGCCAGTTATGGGAAGGAAGAGTTCCCTATCCCCGTCAGAGCCAGCGCAGCAGCCAGCACACCCTGTCCCTGCTCGTCGCACACCCGGACACCTCCAGAAGGATTCCGTGAGGGACGGGGCCAAAACCCCTGCTACAACCCCCAAAATAAACAGGCTCTGCCTTCCCATCACCTGTGAGCTGGGTGACCTTATGGCAGTGGGATAAGAAACCAGTTAGACGGGAATTTCCCTCTGTTATCCCGAGGTGCCTGTGCCTGACGCAGGCACTGTCCTTGAATTGCTTCCCAGCAGTGTCCAGTATGACCTCCTCCACTATTTTTCCTGGTACTGAAGTGAGATTATCAGGGCTGGAGTTTCCTGGAAAAGCCCAAGTGGGATACAGGTGAAGAGTGCCCAGCCAGCATGGACCTCCTTGGGCTTCCAGGACCTTGGGTGGATGATTGAGGTGGTTCCTTCTGGGACGTACTGGGATGAATCCCATGCAACATCACAGCCTCGTGGATGCTGAACTGGTCCAAGTGGTCTGCAGTGATCCTAAATGGAAAATCACCGACCCCCCTTCCCCTGCCGGACACACAGATAAGCCGGCAGTGCTTGGCAGAGCCAGAGCAGCTGTGGGAGGGTAGGTGAGCGCAGAAGGACACTGGGAACAGCTAAAAGCAGAGGGGACGCCCAGAGAGCCCAATTCCCACAGGATTCTGCCACGCTGAGTGGGTCAGTCTGCTCCAGGAGGATGCTTGGTGTGGCTTTGGGCATCGGGGTCCTGCTGGCCCTGGTGGGCTGCACGGCCACCGAGGGCTGTGGTGAGTGTCAGCCACCCACGGAGAGCCAGGAGACACCACGGATGGGACACGGGATCCCGGTGACCTCCCCTCTCCTTCCAGTGGCCCCGCAGGAATTGGTGCCTCAGCTGCTCCAGCGCTTAGAGGCCTCCGTCAATCTCGAGGAGGCAGCAAATCCCAGCGTCCTGCTGGCCATGAACCTGGCTGGGGGGGACAGCGAGGGTCCCACCCACAAGTGGCTACTCCAGGAGATCAAGGAGGAGGCGGTGAGGAGAGCCCAGAAAGGTAGGGAGGCAAAGGAGGAAAGGCACCTGCTCCTCCTTTCCGCCAGTCCTTGGGGTGCCCAGCCCAGCACACCACGGCTGCCCTCCTGTCCCTACAGACATGGCCTCGGGACAGGTGGCTCTGTACGTCCTCGCCCTCCTCTCCTCCTGCCAGGACCCCCAGCGTGTCCATGCCCTGGAGCAGACCCTCGACCTGATCCGTGTCCTGCAGCAGAAAACGGATGAGGAGATGGCCGAACTGGGTTTGTTGGGATGTGGGGGAGTAGGGGTCTCACTGTCCCCACACCGTGACACATTGCCACTCTTTGCTTTGCAGAGGCCGAGGGGATTCCCAAAACGTCCCTGTACAGTGTGAGCCTGGACACCCTGGCCCTGTGCCTGGCTGAGGCAGGTGGAGCGCAAGGGCCATCGGTGGCCCTGGCCAAGCAGGTGCTGAGCCCCGAGAGCCACCTCTCTGTGGGTAAGGGACCCCTCTGCTCCCACATTCCCACTCCTGGGGTCTACCCCGTGGCTTGGTGGTGACCCCAGGATCCCACAGACACCCGTGCCATGGCGGCACTGGCGCTGGCCTGCGTCTATGACTACGTGGAGCTCCATGACGTGCGGGATCTGCTCCAGGAGGCACTTTGGACAGTGAGCAATGGCCTCCTGGACGAGCAAGAGAAGGGGAATGGCATGATTGGGAATATCTACAGCATGGGGCTGGCCCTGCAGGTAGGGGAGGTGCCAGGGGAGTGTGGCATCACAACCACCTGATCTCATTCCTAGATGTGTCATTCCACCTCCCACCCGCTCCACAGGCGCTGGAGGCCACGAGGAAGTTTTATGCCCCACGGAAGTGGGATTGTGCCCAGGCCTTCTCCGTGGTGTCCGCCCACGACTACCAGCAGCCCATGGCCATCGCCCAGGTGCTGCCAGCCCTGGTGGGCACGTCCTACCTGGACGTGGCCGGCCTGGACTGCGCTGCCACCAAGGATATGTCCCCAAACCAACAGCTGCCCCTGTCCCCAGTGCTGGGGACACACAGCGTTCCCAGAGGTGCGCTGATCCCACCTGGAGTCCCCCAGCCCCCGTGGGGATGATGCTCCCACCCTGTGCCCGGTGGGGGTGTGCCAGGTGCCCACGCTGCCGCTCTCTCCCCACACAGCCCCCATCCAGGTGCATTACTCCATCACCAACACGCTCCAGGGAAAACACTTCCACTACTCCACCTCGGTGACAGTTCCAAGTGGCTCCACTCTGCTCAGGGTGATGGAGGTGGCAGCAGAGGAGAACCCCCAAACCTTTAGGTGAGAGCCAGGGCGGCCTTGGGGGTGGAATTTGGCATCTCCCCAAATCCTGGGACCTGAGCCTCCTGGCCTCTCCTGCAGCTTCGAGACGGAGCAGACATCCTGGGGTACCTATGTGACCTCCATCCACGGGCTGGCTGCCAGCACGGAGGACAGAACCTACTGGCAGTTCCTCAGTGCTGGGGACGCCCTCCAGGAAGGTGGGGCGGGGGCCCAGGGAGGTGTGGGGCCTGTGGTGGGGGGCTCCATGTGCCAGCCAGCCTCACACATCCCTTTGCTGCAGGGGTCGGCATCTACAAACCACAAGCTGGGGAGCACATCCAGGCTGTCTTCAGCACCTACTGACACGACCAAGACACCCTGGACCCCACCACGGAGCAATAAAGTGCCATTCCAACATGTCCCTGTGAATGTGTGTGTGTCCGTCCCTGGGAGAAAGCACAGCTCACGTCCCTTCTGTTCTCCTTCCTGCTTAATTCCATGAGCTCGGCTCCTCTCCCTCTCTTCCCCAGCACCGCACACAAACTCAGCCTCACCCCAATGCTGTGGAGTCAATTCCCCCCTGCACACCAACAAAGCCTTTCTCCAGCAGACACGGCCTTGTTCCTCTGGCCACATTCCTGTGCTTCACTTCAACCTCTTCTCATCCCCACACAGGCTCCCATGGCATGGATCAGATGCAATTATCTTGCAATCAATTACATGCTTGATTATTAAAATCCCAATCAGCATCCGCCTGAGGCCAATTGGATTTTGCCCCAGAAATCCTGAGGTGGTGGCCTGAGGTTGCAGCTGGGTCATCAAAGGTCGTAGCTGATCCTAATCCTGATCCTGTGACTCTTGTCTCTGGCCAGGAGTCACCAGCACCTCCTGGCCAAGTCCCAGCTGCTCTCCAGCCAGCCCCATTCCCTACTCCCACTGGCCTTGTCCAGTCAGCCCTTCAGCCTGGACCTGCTCCCAGCTGGACCCTTCCCACCCAAACCATCCTGTGGTTCCACAGCCACTGTCTCCAGAAGGAGCTGTGAGGCACAAGGATCCAAACTCTTCCTTAACAGCACAAAACCAACATCCACCACCTTCCATCATCTCCACGACATGTGATCTTAGCCCAGGCATCAAACCAGTCAGACAGGACCATCCCATCCTCACCCCAGGGCGACAGTGCCACCCTCCAGGTCGTTCCGTGACCACACGAATAAGCTGGCATTGTGTGGCAGTGCCGCAGCAGGTGCGGGCAGGCAGGTGACCATGGGATGACACCAGGAGCAGATAAAAGCAGGGGGCAGAGCTGGAGAGATGAGTGCCCGTGGGTCTCTGCTGCCCTGAGCGGATCAGCTCTCCTGAGGACAGAGGATGCCCGGCATGGCTTTGGGCATCGGGGTCCTGCTGGCCCTGGCGAGTGCCACGGTCACGCAGGGCTGCGGGGAGCACCGCTCCTCCTGCAGAGGCACCGCAGACACACCGGTGACACTGCAGGAGGCCGAGTGGATGGCGCACAGGGCTCCTGGTGACCTGCCCTCGGTGGCAGAGGAGTGCCAGGCTACGGTCACCCACGAGCACCTGGTCCGGGAGCTGCTGCAGCGCATGGAAGATTCTGTCCTGTTTGACGAGGCACCGAACCCCAGTATCCTGCTGGCCATGAACCTGGCTGGAGCCACCCACGGCCGTGTCCACAGATGGCTGCTCCACGAGATAAAGAAGGATGCAGTGAAGAGAGCCCAGACAGGTGGGGAAGGGAGAGGAGTAGAACCCAGGGCAGGGCAGGGGAGGGGAGGGGAGGGGAGGGGAGGGGAGGGGGTGCACCTGATCCCAGCAGAGCCTGTACTGCAGGCTCGGACCCAGCTCTCAGGGTCCCATCCCAACACTCTGTCCTCTTCTTCCCACAGACATGACCTCAGGAGAAGTGGCTCTGTACGTCCTCGCCCTACTCTCCTCCTGCCAGGACCCCCGGTATGTCCATGCCATGGGGAAGACCATCAACCTGGTCCCCATCCTGAAGCACAAAATGACTGAGGAGATAAGCAAAAATGGTACACAGGGACGTGAGGGAGGGAATGGGGGGTGTCACCCTTGCTGCACCCCATCGGCTCACCCCTCTTTGCCTTGCAGACATCTACTGGCACAGCGAGAGCCTGGACATCCTGGCCCTGTGCCTGATGAAGGAATACGACTTCCAAGATGCAGCCGTGGCTGTGGCCAAGGAGTTGCTGAACCCCGAGAGCTCCCTCCTAGTGGGTAAGGGAACCCTCCAGCCCTGTCATGCCCCCTCTGCTCCCGGGGGTGGCTCTGGGGCACTGGCAGTGACACCGGGATCCCGCAGACACCCAGGCCATGGCGGTACTGGCGCTGGTGTGTGCCTACAACCACACGGACGGTGACAAGCAGCATCAGATCCGGAAGGCATTAAAGGCAGTGACGAACCATTTCCTGGATGAGCAGGAGAACAGGAATGGCATGATCGGGAATATTGACAGCATGGGGCTGGCCCTGCAGGTACGGAGAGGGGCTGTGGGGTCACGGCCACACAGTTCCGCTCCCAGGCTGCTCATGCCACCTTCCATCTCCCTCGCAGGCTCTGGAGACCTCGAGCGAGTTTTACGCCCCTCGGAGGTGGGACCGTGCCCAGGCCTTCAGAGTGGTCTACAGCCACGACTACAAACAGCCCATGGCTGTGGCCCAGGTGCTGCCTTCCCTCGTGGGCAAGTCGTACCTGGACGCAGGTAGGCAAGGCTGCACTGCCACCGAGGGAATGTCCCCGAGCCGACGGCTGCCCCTGCCTCCAATGCCAGGGGACAATCGGGGCTCCAACCTGGAGCCGACCCCACGGGGATGAGACTCCTGCCCTGTGCCAGGTGGAGTGTCCCAGGTGCCCACACTGCCCCTCTCCCCACCCACAGCTCCCATCACAGTGCAGTTCTCCATCACCAACACGCTGAAGGATTACTTCCACTACTCCACCTCGGTGTGTGTCCCACGTAAGTCCACACTGCTCCACGTGATGAAGAAGGCGAGGAGGGAGAAACCCCATGTCTTTAGGTGAGAGCCAGAAGGTGGGAGAGAAGGGGAGGTGTTTGCATCCCCCCACCCAGCTCTGAGACCATTCCCTTTGCTGGCAGCTTCAAGATAAAGTGGTATCCCTTCGGCCCCTTTGTGACCTCCATCCACGGGCTGGCTGGCAACAAAACCGAAAGGACCTACTGGCAGTTTTTCAGCTGCTGGAGTCCCCTCCAGGAAGGTGGGCACCCAGGCGGTTGTGGGGTACAAGGGGCTATGGTGGGGGACTCCATGGGCCAGCCAGCCTCACACATCCCTTTGCTGCAGGGGTCGGCATCTATAAGCCGAAAAACTGGGAGCACATCCAGGCCATCTTCAGCACCTACCGATAAGACACCCTGGACCCCACTACGGAGCAATAAAGTGCCATTCCAGCATGTCCCTGTGAATGTGTGTGTGTGTGTCCCTGGGAGAAAGCACAGCTCACGTCCCTTCTGTCCTCCTTCCTGCTTAATTCCATGAGCTCGGCTCCTCTCCCTCTCTTCCCCAGCACCGCACACAAACTCAGCCTCACCCCAATGCCGTGGAGTCAATTCCCCCCTGCACACCGACAAAGCCTTTCCCCAGCAGCCACGGCCTTGTTCCTCTGGCCACATTCCTGTGCTTCGCTTCAACCTCTTCTCATCCCCACACAGGCTCTCATGGCATGAATCAGATGCAATTATCTCGCAATCAATTACATGCTTGATTATTAAAATCCCAATCAGCATCCGCCTGAGGCCACCAATTGGATTTTGCCCCAGAAATCCTGAGGTGGTGGCCTGGGGTTGCAGCTGGGTCATCAAAGGTTGTAGCTGATCCTAATCCTGATCCTGTGACTCTTGTCTCTGGCCAGGAGTCACCAGCACCTCCCAGCCAAGTCCCAGCTGCTCTCCAGCCAGCCCCATTCCCTACTCCCACTGGCCTTGTCCAGTCAGCCCTTCAGCCTGGACCTGCTCCCAGCTGGACCCTTCCCACCCAAACCATCCTGTGGTTCCACAGCCACTGTCTCCAGAAGGAGCTGTGAGGCACAAAGATCCAAACTCTTCCTTAACAGCACAAAACCAACATCCACCACCTTCCATCATCTCCACGACATGTGATCTTAGCCCAGGCATCAAACCAGTCAGACAGGACCATCCCATCCTCACCCCAGGGCGACAGTGCCACCCTCCATGAGCACACGAATAAGCTGGCACTGTGTGGCAGCACCAGGGCAGGTGTGGGAAATCAGGTGCTCCACTGGAGATGGCATTCCTGCCCTGTCCCATGTGGGATGCCCCTCTCCCCCCTGCCAAATCCCATCTTGGTGCAGTTCTCCATCACCAACAGGCTCCAGGGAAAACACTTCTGCTCTGCCTCAGTGGTGGTTGTTTGCTTTCAGATTCACGTGGTTCATTTTCTTCGCAATGCGTGGCACAGCCCTGGGTTTGGATTCCCAATGGGAATGCTGTGGATAACACACAGATGGTTTGGTGGTTGCTGAGAAGAGCCTGCCCTCCTCCAGCACTCTGCAGTGTCCCACGGGACAATTCATGTCCTCAGCTCCATCAGCCAGGAGGTGACACCATCCTCCTCCTCCTCATCACTGTGTCCTACTTGGCTGAGAACCTTTCCATCTGCTCTGCTCCGGAGGGGCCATCAGTGCCCACATGGAGCCCCTCTCCCCTTGGAAGCACTGGTGAGGTGGAGCTGTGATGTCACACAGGTGTCACACAGGTGTCACACAGGTATCCCGCCCGCAGCACTGTGACATCAGCGCAGTGTCTCCACGGAACACGTGCCACCGCCCCCCCGGCCCCCACGGTGGACATGATGGGCCATGGATGAAGCCATGAGCGCCCTGCTTCCCGCGCTCGTTCCCAGCTCCCTTGGCCTGCTGGTGGCCACTACAGCCGTCCTGCTGGCCACCTGCATTTGGAAGGTGTGGAAGCGCCCCGGGAGCTGGTCCAGGGGTTCCCCCCCAGCCGAGGAGAGCCCCCTGTACATCCCCTGTGGCTGCAGCCCCGGCTGCGGCCCCTGCACCATGGCCGCCTGGGAGCTGCAGGACCTGGTGAAGCCACTGTGGCCCGGGGAGTCCTTCCCGCGGGACTCGGAGATGTGGCGGCTGTTGTGGGAGGACCTGGAGCAGCTGCTGGAGCAAGGCCACCTTCCCTGCTGCGCCTCCTCCAGCTCCTCCAGCTCCTCCGGGAGCCCTCAGCCCTCCAGGAGCCGGCGCACGAGACCCCTGATCCGTTGGAAAACATCTGCCCCCGGAAAAGGCTCGGTCCTCCGTAGAACCCAACACTGGTTGAGATCCTCCACCCTTCCAAGAATGTCCATCCCTCGGAAAGGCTCCTGCATTCCTGCCCAGACCCTCGGTGACCTGTGTTGTGCTTCGGTTGGAGCCTGGCCCGGTCTTGCCAAGAAGCAAGCGGAAGTGTCCTGGAGTCGCCGGTGCCCGATCCATGGCTCCCAGGATCCTGTGGAGGAGCCATCTGGGAAGACTCTCCGCACGCTGCTGGAGAAGAGGCTCCAGCGGCAAAGGCAGCTGATCCCATGTCCGGCGTGCCCCCCGGAGCTGGCTGTGAAGGACAACGCTAGGGAAGATCTCCACACCTTGGATATTTATAGCAAAGGTCTCCATCCCTGCCAGAGCCTCGATGAGATCTGCTGGACTCCGGATGGAGGAGCCTCCACGGACAGGCCTCCTGGCCTCGGAGCTGTGGCTATCCACAGAACCCACCAGATACCCACAGCCAGGAAAAGCCTGGAAATAGAACTGGGAGCCCGGGCTGTTCCAGCAAAGTGTTCCCAGGAGCTAGAGGCACGGCAGGAAGCGTCCTGGAGCTGCTGCTGCCCGACACACAGCTCCCAGGACACCGCGGCAGTGCCGCCGGAGAACACCCTCCGGGCAGTGCTGGACAAGAGGCTCCGGCGGGAACGGGAGCACCCCTTTTTCCAGGGAGCTCTTGGGAGATGGCTGTCACGGCTCAGGAGGCAGCTCGTGGTAGCACCTGGCACACTCCGTAGCTATCTTCTTGATGAATAAATCAGGGGTTTCCCCAAAAGCTCTCTGAGAGCTCCCACCACTGCTCTGCTTTCCACTGGGATGGTGTTCCTTTCCTCCCAGGAGCTGGCATATGCTGGGCATGGAGTCAGGATGGGAATGCTGTGGGGAACACATGGGTCGTGGTCCAGCCAGCCAGAAAACTGGGATGAAGAAGTCGAAATCTCATTTAATTAGAACTAAGAGGTGGAAAAGGGGAAAAAGTGGAAAAGTATTCCAGCTTTCCCATGGGCAGCCTGCCCACACCTGCTGATCCCCCATGCCCTCTCTGATCGGCTCTGCTGGGTCCCTGGCTCCCCACAGCACCTGCTCCTGGGATAAAGAGTGGAACTGGAATTCATTCAATACCAATGCCAGAAGCAGTGGGAATCTTTGTTTGGAATGAGAAATGGAGGAAAAACCGAGTGAAATACCATGAAGCACCAGGTAGGGAGAGGGTGGTTGAAAAGCAGCTTTTAGAACTGGTAAATTTCCCAGACTTATTTCCAGATATTACCGTTTTAAAATCATTTTGTATCCCTACGCCATGAAACCATTCCTGTTCCTATGAAGATAGTTGGAGATAAAAGAGGAATACTTAATGAAAAAACTCCTGGGGGAAAAAAACATTTAAGAGAATCCACAGCACGGAAACATAAATCCCAATTTTAGCAATATTAATGGATAATAAATATGAAATATTAATTTCCCCACAAAAAAAGCCATCTTCTTATTTTCCAAACTGCCAAAGAGCAGACTCACGGATTTTTGACGTCTAGGAAGCATCCAAAGAGCTCAGATTTGGAATTCTCCATGTTCCAGACTGTGCTTGGTTTGTTGGCTGTTATGGAATTCCCTCTAAAACTGGGATTTTCATTTAAAAACATGGTTTAAGCCACTTCTCTGGAAAAAGAGAAACAGTGTCTTTGCATTCAAATTTTATTCCAGAAACAAAACTCATCCTGTGGCTCTGACAAGCAAAAAACTATAGGAAATACAGAATAAAATAAGAAGTAAGAGGTCTTAATTCCCATCCTGGGACCTGTAAGTGCGTACAACACGGAAAGGTGCCTCTGGAATTCAGGGACTGGAGAGGCTGCAGTTCTAAGCTTATGGATACTTTTATTTTTAAGCATTTCTAAGCAAACTTCAGGGTGGGAGAGCTGCAGTCTGGGCTCCACTTTCCTTGGATGACGCACTAAAAGCGGCCCAGGACACTGCTGGAACTGAGATCACAACTGGGTTTTGAATATGGAGTGTGACCACAAAAAGAAAAAACCTTAATGAACTCTCAGTTAAATTTACCTCATCACTTGAAGCCTCCTTCCCAATTCCAGCTTGCCTTCCACTATCTTCCCGGTTTCTGCTTGCATCTACCTCTTTTGGGAGGGCTGGGATCAGGCTGAAATCTAATTTGTCCTGAGCCTGCTCTACGGCTGTTCAGCTTTGGAATTCTGAAATCTGGGAGTGCTTGTGCCCAGAAGCTGTTCCACTTTCCTGGCCTCGTCTGCTCTTTCCCAGCGCTAACACGCAGCACTGACACACAACTCTCTGTGTTAGTCTAAAATTGCTCATTAAGCCCCCAAAAAACCCAACCCCGGAGGTCTGCGGGTGCCCAGTCCGGTTATTTTCCCTTTTTGGTCTTTGCAGCGCTGTTGGGCTTGGAGTTGATCTTGGCTTTCTTCTTGGCCCCCCCTTTGGGCTCCGGCTCCTTGCGCTTGGCCGAGGTGATGGACCCGGTGACCTTGAAGAAGTCGTCGAGGCGGCCCTGGGTGCTCCCCTGGCGGCTCTTGCTCAGCCTCTTGACGCCGTTGCGGATGCGCTCCTCGTTGAACTGCTTCTCCCCGCACATGAACCGCACCAGCTCCTCCTCGTCTGGCTCACTCCACTTGAGCTCCACGGCGTCGGGATCGATCACGTCGGGCTCCAGGAAGAGCTTCTGGGCCTCCCTGTGCAGCCAGTTCTCAGGCAGGGGGTACTTCTTGGTGTCGAGCTGCTGCACGATCCTCTCGATGGATTTGTGCTCCCGGATGAGCTCCACGGCGCGCTTCGGCCCGATGCCGCGGATGCTGGCGCAGTAGTCGCAGCCCAGCAGGATGCACAGGTCCACGAACTGCTCCCAGGTCAGCTGCAGGTCCTGCAGGATCCGGTTCAGGTGGAACTCCTGGATGGGCAGCTTCTTGGTCTCGCTGGCCGTGAGGTGCCGCATCAGCACGGGGCTGCCAAAGGTGAGGCAGTCCATGTCCTCCGTGGCAGCAGCGTACACCTTCCCGGCCTTCACCAGGGTGGCACAGCTGGCCTCCGCCTCCCCGGGCGCCTCCACGTAGGGAATCCCCATCAGCGTCAGCAGCTTCTTGCACTCCTGCGTGTGCTGCGGGGTCACCTTGACCAGCCTCTTGCTGTACTTCTCGATGTTCTCCTCCTCCCCGGCCTCCTGCGCTTCCTGCAGGTGCTTCTCCGCCTCGGCCCGACGCTCCGTGCGCTTGGCCAGCTCCCCGGATTTCAGCTGCGGGGGCTTCCCGTCGAACACGTACACCGGCTTGATGCCGTTCTCCACCATGCGGATGGTGCGGTAGAACATCCCCATGAGGTGGCTGGTGGTCTCCCCATCGTCGTTCTGCAGCACGTCAGCTCCCTGCCGCACGGCGATCAGGAACTGGTAGATGCTCATCGAGGCATCGATGGCCACTTTGCGGCCGAAGTAGGACTTGATGTCATTCTCCCGGATGGCCCCAGGGGCCACGTCGGCGATCAGCTTGGCCAAGCCGTGGATTCCCATCCTGAGGAAGGAAAAAGGGGATGCTGGGAGAGGGCTCTGCATGAGGAACATCGGATCACCCAAGGAGGAGGGGAGCAAAGAGGGCAGTGCTTCCCCCGCAAAGCATCACTCCAAGGGCTCTGGCCTCTGCTGGCAACCGTGATCCCAAATCCAGCCTCAGGCCACCCTTATCCCTCACCATCCCCCGCCTCGGCCCATCACTGCTCTCCTTCCTACCTCTGCCCCTCGTATGCCGATCCCCCTCCCCGAAACTCGATTATCTCCAACATTACAACCATCCAGATCCAGCCACCTTCCGATTCTTACCTCCTTGCTTCCCAGCTCCCCAGGCCTGCCATCAACCCCTCTTCCCTCCTCCTCAGATCTCCCTCAGCGCCGTTACCCC
>VZRF01003309.1:13584-26625 GCA_013396875.1 Vireo altiloquus
GTGCGGCGGCGGGACCGGAGCCGACGTGTCGCAGCGGGGACCGGCGACATGGTGAGGGCGGGGATGGGGGGGACCGGGGCCGGCCACAGGGGGCCCGGCCCGATGGCGGCGCGGCCCCGCTGAACACCGCCGTGTCCCCGCAGGAGCTGGAGGCGATGAGCAGATACACCAGCCCGGTGAACCCGGCCGTGTTCCCGCACCTCACCGTGGTGCTGCTGGCCATCGGCATGTTCTTCACCGCCTGGTTCTTCGTGTATCCCCGCGGCTGAGCCCCTCAGGGGTGCCGGCCCCTCGCTGTGCCCGGATTATCGCCCTGATTGCCGGGGGTGGGGGAGCGGGTGGGGGTCCCCTCGCCCTGCTGGGCCTCTGTTATCGCCTTAACCCCCGAGCTGGCAGCTACGAGGTGACATCCACCAAGTACACCCGCGACATCTACAAGGAGCTGCTGATCTCGCTGGTGGCCTCGCTCTTCATGGGCTTCGGCGTCCTCTTCCTGCTGCTCTGGGTCGGGATCTACGTCTGAACCCCCCGGGGGCAGCTGGATGGGGGAGTCGGGGAAGCTCTTTTTATATTTCTTTTATATTTCAACGAGAAAACGCCTGTAGGAGGTGTGGTGTGCGACAGGCAGCGACCCACAGGTGAATAAAAGTGGCTCTGTGACACAGTTTGCCTGGGGACTCTTGGTTTGTGGTTTTTGGTTTTTTTGTTTTGTTTTGTTTTTTTCCCCACCTGGCTTTTCCAAATGGCTTGGATAGAATTATGGGAAGGAATTATTAGAATTATTCTAAGGCTGGAAAAGCTCTCTGGGATCATGGGGTGGGTCCAGCCATTCCCCCAGCACTGCCAAGGCCACCACCAACCCTTGTCCCCACATCCACGTGGATTTTAAATCCCTCCAGGGATGGGGACTCCACAACTAGAGCCTCTTCCAGTGCTCTAAAACCCTTTTCCATGAAGGAATTTTTCTTAATGCCCAACCTAAACCTGCCCTGGTGCTGCTTGAGGTTGTTCCCTCTTATCCTGTCACTTGTTCCCTGGGAGAAGAGAGATCCTACCTGGCTGCACCCTCCTGTCACGGAGCTGTGGAGAGCGAGAAGCTCCCCCTGAGCCTCCTTTTCTCCCATGTTGGCACAAGATCCAGGTGCCTGGGGCTGTGCCCGGGGTGATGCCAGATTTCTGTGCTGTGTGTGTTCTTGGGTGTTGCAGTGCCACCTCGTGTCCTGGTGTGTGCAAACTAAATCCTCAAATCTGTTTTTAATCCCTCAGCCTGCTCTGCCATTGCATCCTGTTCTCACCCCGAACCAGGAGTTTTGTGGTGCTGGATGTGCCCCTTCATTAATTCCTGAATTACCTCCCTACCAAAATTGATTTATGGGTCTTTAAGAGGCAGATCGGAATTTTAGCCCAGCTTTCAAACAGTTCCTAATCACAAATTCAAGCCCCAGTTCCCTGTTTATGAAGGAAGATTTCCTTCTGTGGACTTCTGGATCCCTGTGGATCCAAGCCTGCCCTCTGATGTGTGTGCAGTGGTAGAGGCAGGTTTTCCTTCTCCTTTCTTTTTCCTTCCTTTCTCCTCTTTTGCCCTCTCCCTTTCTCCTTTTTTCCCTCCTTTTTTTCTTCGTTCTCCTTCTTCCTTTCTCTGTCCTTCCTGCTTTCTTTTTCATTTTCCCCTTGTCCATTGAAGTTTTCTTTTCCCTTTTTATTTTCCTCATTTTTCTCCTCCTTCCTTCATTTTGCCTCCTCAATTTCTTTCCCCTTCTTCCTTTCTTTGTCCTCCTTCCTTTCTCCTTTTTATCCCCATTCCAAGGAACCATGACTGGGCATATCCAGAAACTTCCACTGACCAAAGACCAGGAATTTCCTCCGTCCCGTGGGCAGTTTTACAGCCACTCACCTGAGTTATTCTCTAGGAAGGGAGGAAAACACCAGGAGCCATCCTTGGATACAAAGCAGTATTTATATATTTTATTCATATGGGCACATTTACCTCCAGCATAAAACAAAGTCTAAATAAGCAAAACAAAACGAAACAAAACAAAAATCCGGGGAATCCGGAGACTCAGCCCTCAAATTCAGCAAAATATAAATATAAATCAGGAAGAAAAGAGGGAAACCACGCTTGTTCCCCACAAATAAAAACCAGGAATCAATAATAACCTGCTACAAATGCAACTCTACAAACTGGCTGGCAAAATACAGTGATTAAAGCTGTGGCAGCAACATTTAAACCAACAAAATTAGTGCTTTACGTGGTGGTTTTTTTCCTTAATTCTTCCAGTGGTGCCATAGTCTCTATTTACAGGCTTTAAGCTCCAACAGTAGGACAGAAGAGTTGGGAATTTGCTTTTGAAACAACTCCCCAACAGCCTCGTCTTCCACCCTTTTGTCTTCCTTGGTGCCAGGAATGTCTCTTTGCCGCTGGATAGGGAGGGATTTCCCCAAGCTGGAGAGCTGGGCTCAGAATTCCCTCCGTGCCACGCAGGGAAAGGCCTGATTGTGAACTCTCTTGGTTCTCCCTGGGGACAGGGAAGGGGCAGAGATGTGTTTTGGGGGTGGTGGTGGTGGGGGTGAATCCATGCCCACAGCTCTTCCCATGGGCCTGGAAGCGATTCCACGACTCCTGGGTTTTATAATCCTGAACTTCTTTGGAGCTCGTCGCTGCCTCGCTGGGCAGCAGCCCACGGCTGATTTTCATCGTGGAATCCTGGAATGCTTTGGGTGGGAAGGGACCTTAAAACCCATCCAGTGCCACCCCCTGTCCTGGGCAGGGACACCTCCCACTTAATCCAGGCAGTTCCAAACCCATCCAAGCCTGTCCTGGAACACTTCCAGGGATGGAGCATCTGAAACTTCTCTTTAAGACTTTAGGACATAAGGTACTATTGACATTAAAAACTTCATCCTGGATCCCTGTCCTCTCCTGATCCCAGGAATTGCTGCCAGCCCCGTGTGGGTAGGACTGGCCTGGAATTGCCACATCCCAGTTAAACCGCCCGGGGCAGCGTTTCTGAGGCAGCATTTGGGAATGTAGGCGGGAAAACGCCGTTCCCTGGGGCTGTTCCCTAAGGAAAAAGGCACTGGAGATGTTCCCAAGCCCCAAGGCACTTGGTTTGTCGGGGACCTTCCTAAATCCCATGGCTGAGCGTCCTGGGAGAGATCCCAGCTCCTCCTGCGCCACCACTGATTGATCCCTTCCCTCGGGAGTGGGGTGGGATGTACTGGGGGGTCTTGGCTGAGGGGGGGGGGGATTGCAGGCTCTAGCCCCCCCAACATTCCCTGTTTCCTCTTCCAGGGGCTTTTATCCCAGCCTGGCATCGCTCACCTGAGGGAGGAAGTGCCAGCCTGGGCCACTGATTGCCGAGGGGACAATAAACCTGCCAGGGAAGCCACTTCCCAGTTTGAAACCAGGAAAAGCCACGCGGGGCAGGCAGAAGGAAGAGTGCTGAGCTACATCCAGGTGCTTCCTTCCCAATTTCAGGGAGAAACAGAGAGTCCTGCTGAGCATGGAGCCCCCCCTGCTTGTGCACAGGTATTCCCAAGCCTTGGGGTGTCCTGTTGTCCTGCTGAGCTCCCCGAAATTGGGTTTCCCAACTGCTGGGCTGCTTGGAATTCCCTGCTCGCCCACTATGCCCTGCTTCCCAGGATTCTGTGGATTTTAGGAACTGTAATTCAGTGCTTGCTGCTTCCAGGCCTTCCCTACAAACGGTTTTCGGGGGCAGATGCCAAGTCCAAGTGACATCGCCAGGAATTTCAGGGCTGCTTTGCTGGGATAAGCTCAGGAGGGGGATGAGGGGAGATCAAACCAGACGTGCCCAGGAGCCATTGCTTTACCCAGATGAAATCCACCTTTGATTTTCCGCAGTAACTTTAGAGTGTCCCTGGGATCAGCACATGGCATTCCCCCCTCACTGTTTCCTCAGGGAAATCCGGCTTGGAATAACCTGGAGGTGGCTGAGCCTCCAGGAACGCAGACAGCTCCTTTGTAGCGGGACGGGGAGGAGGAAGCACAGGGAACCACTTGGGCTTCCCATGGGACACACATGGCTCAACGGGGCCAGAAGGAAATTCCCATTTTTTTTACAGCTTAAACCCCACAAGAATTCAGTAGTTTAGCAAGTTAAGGACTTGTAACAGTAAAATATCCCAAATTCCGCCCAACAGGCACAACTCGGCGAGGGCAGGGACAGCCTGTGGCCGCTGCCATCCCAGCTTCTGGGAGAACAGCACCCCTCTCCCGAGGCAGGGATCCCTCCTGGACACAGATCCCGGTGTTCCCAGGGACTGGGTGCTCTGCGGGGCGCTCCAGGCTTTGCCAGTGCTGCACATCTGGGCAGAGGTTGGCACCAGTCCCAGAGCCGACCAGGCAGCTCCGCGGGCACCGCTTGCAGGTGGATCAAAAGGGATCCCAGCACACTTCACGTGGGTGAGTCCCACTCGTTTGTCACCCCTGGCTTTGGGGACAAGCATCCCCAGGCACGGCATGGCCTCAGCAGCAGCTCGAGTAGGGGTTTTATCCATCCACACCCGGATATCCCATGTGGATATGGGATTTAAGAGCACGAAGGAGAGGGGGGGTGACGTCGAAGCTGCTCCTTCTCCGGTTGCTCCCAGAGGAATGTGTCCATTGGCAGGTCCGGGAGTCTCTGGGAAGTGTGTGGGAAGTGGCTCTGGGCCAAGCAGAAGGAACAGCAACTCCAGTGTACGACTTCCAGTAGGTCCAGGCACAGCCTTCCTTTCCAGGCCAAACTCCAGCGTTTGCCTCTCGGAAAGGGCTCCAGTGTTGAAGCAATTCCAGTGTTGCGAAGAACCGATGTGGGACACCTGGGAGCACCAGGATGGGGCTCCTGGCCGTGGAAGGAGCATCCCTCCGGGATGTGGCGGAGCCGCCCGCGCTCAGTCCAGTGCGCTGCTTCCAAATCCAGTGTTGGAAGGGGAAGGGGGAGTGCTGGAGGACACAAACATCCCCATAAAGGGAAGGAGAGGGACGTGGCATGCTGGGAATCGCTGCGAGGTCCCCCCAGGAGCCACCACAGGTCCTGTGTGTGCTGAGCTTCAGTGTCTCCAGCCACCAGCATTCCAGCTCCGGAGCTGCCGCAGGACATGGGGATGAGGCGGGGCTGGGGGCCGGCGGAGCAGGGAATTCGGGAGGCTCCCAGTGGCACCAGTCCCCCTCCTGTCTCCAAGCAGAGGGCACTGGTGCTGCCGGGACTCACTCACAGAGCCAGTAGAACTGGAAGTAATAGTCAGTGAAGAGGTGTCCCAGCTGCTCCGGGGGAGTGCCGCAGTCGGCTCGGCCCTGGGAACGGGGAAAAGCGGCTTAGAGAGGGCTGCGACTCCAAGGGTGAAATTCTGCCTGGGAATTCTGCCTGGGAATTCAGGCCGGGGCAGGGAAAAATCATCCTCCCACCACCCACAGGACTGTGGGAAGCTCTCGGTGCCACGCAGCTGCTAAAGCTGCCTTTCCCACATTGCAGAAATCCCACATTTTTCCCTCCTGCCTCGGGGCCCTGGAGGAGCTGTGGGCACTCACCGGCTGCGCCACGCGGAAGTGGTAGGAAAACTCCCGGAATGACAGCATCACCAGAGGCCAGCGGTGCGTGGTGTCCTGGGGAAGCAAGGGGGAGGGCTAGGATGAGCTCAGGGATGAGCTTGGGTGATGTTCTCCAGGCCCGGATTTGGGAAGAAATCCACAGCCTCACACTGTTGAGTGACCCGTGGATATTTCCCAGAGCACAAGTGGGACAAGGAAGGGCTCTGGGAGCTGGGAAAGGGGCTCAGCCTGGAGAAAAGGAGGCTCAGGAGGGACCTTGTGGCTCTGCACAACTCCCTGACAGGAGGGGGCAGTCAGGGGGGGATCAGACTCTGCTCCAGGGGAGGTTTAAGTTGGACACTGGGGAAAATTCCTTCATGGAATACGTTAGGAGATGCCCAGGACAGCAGAGGAGTCCCCATTCCTGGAGGGATTTCAAAGCCGTGTGGATGTGGTACGTGGGGATGTGGTGGCCATGGCAGCGCTGGGGGAAGGGTTGGACTTTTCCAACCTCAATGATTCCGTGTGGATTTTGTGAGCTGTCCCCTCCTCCCTACCTGCACATCCATGGAGCCGGCAGAGCTGTTCCCACTCGCGGCATCCTGGCAGGGATCACTGGAGACGAGGCCACACAGGGAGACAGACACAGCGGAGGAGGAGCTGGGAAAAGAGGACACCATGAGAGCCTGGAAGGGGGAATCTCTGTCCCTCTGGCACGGAGACACCGTGGCTGCATGTCCAGGGGCTCCCAAAGGACACGACCCGTGATCCATGGGCACTCACTTCATCTCCAGGGTCAGGTTGGTGTTCACGGCTGTCTGCTGGCTCACAGGGATGCGGTAGCTGAAATTCCCAGTCCTGGGAACACGGAGAGAGCATTAGATGTCACCAGGCTGTGGGAAGGCTGAGCCAGGACACAAAACCCTCGGCAGGCTGAGAATTCAGTGGGGAGAACTCCCTAAATGTCCCAAGGATGAGCCCACCACCAAACCCAACCCCCGAGGGAAGGCTGGGAGCAAAAGTTCCTCTTCCCACGGGGCAGCGTGAGGTGAAATCACCCAAGAAAGTCTTGGAAAAACTCCCAGATTTTCCTATTTGCTGCTCCCACAGTGCTGGTGCCACCAGCCAGCCCTTCCCGCTCACCCGCAGGCGTCAGCAGCGGCGCAGTACTGGGAGTGGATGGCCAGGTTGATCTCCAGGATCCGGATGGATTGCAGCACCGGGCTCGGCCCTGCCGGGGAGGGGAGAGCAGAACGGGATGTTTAGGAACAGCAGAGGGTGTGCCAATACCGAGGGACTCGGCTGGAAGGGAAAGGAGGAGGGATGCACATACCCTCCGTGCCGGGCTGCTCCGTGCGCGGCCGCTCGCTCACCGGCTGCCGGAGGCTGCGCTGCTGCCGGGAGCTGCTGCGGGAGAGCGAGAGGTTGGAGATGTACTTGGATTTGCCCTGGATGTGGGAGAAGGGGGAGGAGGGGCTGGCATTGGGGCTGCCGAAGCTCTGAGACCTGTCAGGAGTCTTTGGCCACTTGGCGTAGGAGGCGGATTTGCCGGCGATGCCCCTGGATTTGGCTTTGATATTTGTCGCTGGCAGGAGGGAGGGCTGGCTTTGGTCTGTGGGAGAAACGGGAGAGAAGGTTGTGCTGAGAGGCAGGGAGAGGCTGGGAGCTGCAGGATGGCCCTGTCACCTCCTGATGCTTCCCACGCTGCCCAGACAAGCTGCCTCATCCCTGGAAACATTCCAGGCCAGGCTGGACGGGCTTGGAGCAGCCTGGGATAGCGGAAGGTGTCCCTGCCCAGGAACTGGATGGGCTTTAAGGTCCTTGTCAACCCCAGCCATTCTGGGATTCTGTGCTTCCGTTCCCTCTGTGCCTGACAATGGAATGAGGAGGGAATGAGGTTAGCCCTCAAGGCAGGGCTGCTCAGGTGAGCTCAGCCCAGTGTAGCTTCCCAAGACTTGTGGGAAGCTCCAAATCCTTTCCAGCACCCACGTTCCCCTGGCAACAGGATCCAAACGGCGCCCCACAGGCAGAGAAGGATATAAAGGATGTACACAAGGATAGGGATAGAAAGGGTATCAGCTCTTAGAGAGCTTCCAAAGGAGTGAGGTGAGGATGGGGAAGGATCTGGAGGGGAGAGGGAGCTGGAATTGTTCATCCTGGCTAAGAGGGGACTGAGGAGATCTTGTCACAAAGAGCAGGGCAGGGGACACGAGGTGACACAAACCTTGGAGATGTCCCGGCATTTCTGGGAACCTGGGCTGGCCCTCACCTGTCCGGTTGGTGGCATGGGCAGGGCTGGTCTCCGAGGGGACAAGGGAGGAGACATCGGTGGGAGCAGCGGAGCAGCACATGGAAAAACAGGGAGGGCTGAAACAGGCCAGCACACCATGACCAGGAATGCCGAGGGCTACTCCATGTGGGTCCTCTGGGACTGCAGGGACACAGGGAATAAGTCAAGGGATGGAAAGGGAGTGGCACCTGCTGTCCCACAGCCCTTCCAGGAAACTGGAGCCATCCCAACCCATCACCCACCGTGCTCCGGGGGGGTCCTGCCACCAGCTCTGTCGGCCGCGGCCGTGGATCGCACTGTCTGCGTCTTGTCGATGCTCTGGCTTGACCTGGAATGCAGGAAAAGATGCTGGAATGTCCTGGATGGGGACAACAGGGTCGCTTGTAGGTGGGGAGAGAAGTGGCTGCAGCAGGAGGATGGGAAAAGGGACGGGGAGCAAAGGGAAAGCTGGGCGAGAACAGAGTGGAGGTGATGCCAGAATGATTTTTTGCTTTTTCTTTCATACCCCTCTTACACACTCTTTTATACAGTTTTATGTGTTCTCAGTGCTTTTAGCCCACACACTGTAACTTCCCAAGGCTGATAACTCAGCTCAGCCCCACGGCACCGTTAAACCAGGAGAGCAAACATCCTGGGAGCGCCAGACACCAAGGGCCTCTCCAGAACACATTTTGTAACCTCAGACAGGCTCATGCAGGGGGAAGGTTCCTCAGAACAGGGGGTTCACTCGAGCCTCTCATTGGGGAATCTTTGATAAATATGTTAATTTTGCAAAGCCTGTAATTGTGTGTATTTCAGTGTGACAGGTACATGCATTTTCAGGGCATTCCATCTGGACCAAGTGCTGCACCCAGGGAACCTGAAATAAAAACCGAGGTAAAAAACCCTTTTTCCCATAAACCGTGTTTTGGTTTGAATTTTAAGACCAAGGAAAGGCAACAGAGGGATCTGGGAAAGGCGGGAGAAAGGCACACAAGCCATGAAGACAACAGGAAGGGCTCAGAAATTCCACAGGGAATCGTGTGGCAGTTCCACGGCTGGCAGGGAAAAGTCTCAGCTGGTTCAGAGGACACCAGGCTCCCAGAACATCCTGGAACAGGGTGTATGGAGTGGATTTGACTCCCACCAGGGATCTGCCAGGTGGATTTGAGTGCTTGGGAAACAACAGGCTCCAAGCTCTCGCCGTTCCCTAAGGAATGTGCCCCTTGAAGACAGACTGTTCCTCACCCTGTTCTTCAGGAACACACACAATCCCCCCCAGATTCATTCCAGGTGTTTCACTGCAGCTCTCCAAGACCTGAGGATGCCACAGGCATCTCCTGAGGGTAAGGGAGATGGGAAAGGGAGGGAATCTTTCTTCCAGGCCCGCAGCACGAGGAGCACTTCTGGACACCTGTGTCCATGTCTTGCCTGTCCCTGAGCACCACTCCAGGTTTCTCCGGGATTACTGGAGCTTCACTCGTTTGGAGGAATTAAAAAACCACTTTGTCATCTCCAGGATTTATCTTATTACAGGGATTTCTTTTCCAGGTGAAAGGAGGCTCAACGCCAGTCTCCCAAAGGGAATGTGGGCACAAGCCTCTGGAGCTTCACCTTCATCCCACTCTAAATCCAACTTTTATCCCTCACATTCCTCCACTGCCTCATCCCTTTTCCTTACATGCCTTTATGTTGCTCCTGCTCTCTCCGCAGGATGCAATTTCTCCACTTAACCTTTAATTAATTGATTTTTCCTCCTCCCAATCCTCATTTCCCTTCCCTGACAAGATCCATAATCCTTCCTCCTGGAATCCCCACTGGAAGTCTCACATCCCTTTCTCTGCTTTTCGTGGTCTTTCGTGGTGCAGAAGGCAGGGGAAAAAAAAAAATAAGAGGAATTGAGAGAAGGGATGAAGGAATTAAATAAGGGAATAATGAAACAGTCACATACCGTGGACACAGAGCGACCGGAATTCCGGGACCCCCATGCCGAAAGAGGGCCAGGAGACAGGCAGTGGGCACAGCAAAGGAGCTACAGGACAGCACAGGGACACGGGGACAACAGCAGAGTGGGAAGATGACCAGGAGGACAGGGAATGAAAGAGGATATGGAAGATAATGGGGAGGAAAAGGCAAAACCCGGGACATCGAAGACAAAGCGGAAGGAAAATGGGTTGGATGTGAGATGTGAGGGAGAAAAAGGGGAGAGGGAAAAGAGGGAGAAAAAGAGACTCATTATCAGGTCACACGAGCTGCCAAAGCTGATCCAGCCCCGCTGCTCCGTTGGGATGAGGCTGGAGGCATCCAAGGAACATTCAGCACATCCTAACAGGATATTCCCTTTCCCTTCTCTGTTCCTCGCTTCTCACTCCGGATAATTCAACCGCCGTCAGACCGGGATGTGTGGCTGTGCTTGGCAGGGTTTGCAGCTCTGGGATTGTGCTCAGTCATCCCAGTTCCTGTGCCCCAGCCTCTCCCAGGTGACCTCATCCCTTGCAGCGATTCCCGGGATACCCACCCGTCGATGTCCACGAGATCCTCCTCACTGCGCAGGCTCAGCACGTAGAGCGTGGACATGGACACCACGCTGGAAAAGAGAGAGGGATGGGGCTGAGGAGGGACAGGGAGCAAGGATGCAGCACGGGATCGAGGATTCCAGCCCGGGAGAGATGGATGCCCCATCCCTGGAAGCGTTCGAGGCCAGGCTGGAGCAACCTGGGATAGCCAAAGTTCCCAGCTTACAGCAGGGCACTGGGATCGGACAAACTTTAATGTCTCTTCCAACCCACAGCATTCCAGGATTCTCTGGAAGGAGCTGTAGACCCACAGCCCCTCACTGCACGCCCCGTGGATGGCACAGTCCCACTGGAGGGAGCCGAGGGAGAAGCCCAGGAGCAGGATCTCACCTGAAGGCCATGATGATGACCAGGGCAATGATGGTGCCCTGCAGGAAGCGCTGGCTGATGCAGGCTTGCTCCGGGACAACCGATGGAGACTGAGGGGGAAAAAACCCTGGATCAACTCAGGACCCTCTGGATCAGCTCAGGAGTCCCTGGATCAGCTCAGGAGCCCTTGGATCAGCTCAGGAGCCCCTGGATCAGCTCAGGATCCCCTGGATTGGCTCAGGACCCCCTGGATCGGCTCAGGAGTCCCTGGATCAGCTCAGGAGCCCTTGGATCAGCTCAGGACCCCCTGGATCAGCTCAGGATCCCCTGGATTGGCTCAGGACCCCCTGGATCAGCTCAGGACCCCCTGGATCGGCTCAGGAGTCCCTGGATCAGCTCAGGAGCCCTTGGATCAGCTCAGGACCCCCTGGATCAGCTCAGGATCCCCTGGATTGGCTCAGGACCCCCTGGATCAGCTCAGGACCCCCTGGATCGGCTCAGGACCCCCTGGATCAGCTCAGGACCCCCTGGATTGGCTCGGAAGTCCCTGGATCAGCTTGGCTCCCTTACTGCTCTGGTCCTGCACAGATCTCACCCAGGCCATCCTGAGCTCTCTTTCTGCCTCCCCGAAAATCCACAACTCCCCAAGTTTAGAAGTCATTGAATGTCTCCATTAGGAGACAGAAAGGGAAATCATGGAATCACTGAGCTTGGAAAAGCCCTCTAGGATCACGGAGTCCAACTCTTCCCCCAGCACTGCTATCCACTATCCCACGTCCCCAGGTACCACATCCACACGGATTTTAAATCCCTCCAGCAATGGGGACTCCACCACTGGAGCCCATTCCAGTGCCCAACAGCCCTTTCCATAAAGGAATTTTCCCTAACATCCAGCCTAACCCTCTGCTGGCAAAACCTGGGGGTGTTTCCTCCTGCCGTGTCCCTCAGGAGGAGAGCCCAATCTCTTGGCTCCTTCCAGGGATTTGTGGAGAGGGAGGTTCTCCCCAATCCTCCTTTTCTCCAGGCTGAGCCTTCCCTGCTCCCGGCGCTGCTCCTTTGGGATCCACCTCTTACCTTGCTGGCGACTTTGTGGGGTCTCTTTTTGTGGGGCACGCTTCCCGCCCGGCTGAACTGGCTCCCAGTTTGGCTGCAAGGGGAAAGGAGGAATGGGACAGCTCACCAAGCCATTCCCTGGCAAAAATGGGATTTTTCTGGGAGGGACAAAAAACCTCTTTGTGGTGTGACAGTCACAAACCCTTTTGGTGCTTTGCCCCAAAAGCCTCAATTCTGCCCCCAAAATGGGCATAAGCAGGGTCAGGATGGAGGTTTTGGAAGCATGGGAAACTCTTTGCCATGAGAAAGCCACTGACTTTAGGGAAGCATGGAGACCAGTTCCTCACGGGAGGTGTTGGGCTGCTCCCATGGGAATTCCAAACCTCCCCAAGCTCAGCTCTCTAAATCCACTCCAGGCTGAGCAACACCAGCCAAACACCCCACACCTTCCTCATCTCCCTGCTCCCAATCCGAGCTGCCCCTTGGAGCTCCCTGGGATGGAAGGGGGAGTTCCCTGTGGCTCCACGGGTACCTGAAGGCTCCGGAGCTCACGGTGGACTTCATGCTGTCCAGCCTCTTGAGCTTGGCCAGCTTGTGGCTCCACCTCTCCAGCTCGTCGATGCGAGTCTCCAGGTTGTCTGTGAGCTTGCACAGCTCCTTCACAGCTCCCACATTCTCCATGAAGATCCGCTCCTGCCAGGGAATCAGGCTGAGGCACACCCGGATCCGGATGAGATCCATGCCCTCCCCACGTGCTGTGGGACACCATTCCCTCCGTTCCCAGAGCGGCAACCAGGCTGGTTGCAGGGAAAGGTCAGGAAGCCAGTGCCTCTGGGTTATCCTGGCATGAGCAGGGATAGCCTCTCTCTGCCTTATCTTATCTAGGAAGGGGAGATTGGGACTGGGAGCCTCCCTGCGGGGAGCTGCCCACAAGGAGCCCTTCCCGAGGGCGGTGCTGCCCAATTTCACCGGCGTCGGGCTGGTTCCTCCCTGTGTCTGACATCCACCCGGGGCTGCTCCCGACTTCTGGAACACCAGCCACGTCTGAAAGTCATCTGGGAGCATTTCCCAGATGCATCATGGTTTCCCTCTTCCACATACAGCTCCACGATTCCCTTGAGGCAGGCTCCCCAGCCTCCTGGCTGCCACCAACCTTGTTCACCACCAGGAAGTTTTCCAGGGTTTTCCCGTTGGAAAAGACCAGGTCCCCAGTGTCCTTTACGGCTTCTGGGAGGATCTCCTTCACTTCCTGAGCGATGACACCTGCGGAGAGATGGAACAGTGGGGTGGGATGGGATGGGATG
>VZRF01003309.1:26642-45048 GCA_013396875.1 Vireo altiloquus
GATGGGATGGGATGGGATGGGATGGGATGGGATGGGATGGGATGGGATGGGATGGGATCATCCTGCACCCCCCCGGACATTCCAGGAGTGACACCAGGGGTGTCCCCTCCTCATTCCAGGGCTCCTGGGAGACCCTGAAGGGCAGAGCACGGTCAGACAAGGCTGTTCCCCAAATTCTGTGGATAGGGATCACCACCCCACCTTAGCGCACATGGAGAAACCTTCTCCCTGTGGGAAGTGCCACCTTCTCTCCCGCTCACTGAAGAGGGAATTTCATTAGATTCCTTAATCTGGGAGGTGAGAAGTCCCTCTTGTCTACCCCACAGTGGGGGGGCTGCCCTGGCACAGAGCTGGGCACAGCCCCTGGGAAAGGCAGGGAATTCCTGCGGGACATTCCCGTGTCAGATATTCCCACAGGATGTACCTGTCTCGGAGGTGCTGTCAATGCCCACCGTGGCTGCAAACTCGGGTTTGTAGCTGTAGTGCACCAGCCTCATCCTGGAGATCCGCTTCAGCTGCTCCGTGGTATCCACCTGGCACAAAACGGGCACAGGGAATTCCTAACGGGACATTGCTCCTCAAATCCCAGCCACTCTGAGCTACAATGGGATGGGAATTCCTTTGGGAGACAGCCCTGAAGCCTGCTCTGAGCAGCCATAAGGACAAACACCGGTGTTAATGTCCAGTTCTGGACAAGATCCCTGGACAGGGAAATCTGGAGGAGACCGAGTCTCGATGCAGAGCCCAGCCCAGGGAAGAGGGGGTTCCCAAAAACAGGTGAGACAATTGCATCTGGCTTTTCTGGGCAGACAAATCCAGCTGAGGGGAATTCAGAGCAGAGCTCCACCTCTCTCCCAGGCAAGGCCCTGTGTGGTACCTGCCATATCCACCTGTTTTCCACCTTTTCCCTGCTGTTCGCTGCTTCTGGCTAACGCTGGAAGAGTCAATATTCCCTAAGATATGATGGACTGGCTGTGCTTGGGACAGAAAGAATCCTAAGGCACTTCCCAGTCGTAGGATCTCATAATATCCCCCAAAGGGACCCACAAAGACCACCGGCAACCTCCTGGTGACCCCAAGCCCAGCGCCGCTTCCCAGGTTCTCACCTCCTGGATGTCCTCCTTCACTCGGACATCCGAAGGGTGCATCAGGGAGCCCATGACCTTCACGTTGCCATGGACCACCAGGGCCTCGTCGGGGCGGTCGGTGTTGATTCCCACACGGCCGTGGTGGAACACGGTGTCCGGGAGCTGCGCCCGCTGCCACAGCACATCGCTGTCGCTCTCAAACTGCCCCGGGTTGGAAGCCTGGGGAGGAACAGGAAAGCAGGGACTGAAAAGGCAGGGAGGGGAATGTCAGGAAGGCCTTGGGGAAGGATGGCGCTTCCTGCTCCTCTCCTCTCCCTGCAGGAATATCCTTGCTTCCTTCAGCTGTTCCAGCCACTCGGGAGAGCAGGAAACCAAGTGGAGTGGAAAACACGCATGGGTCCCAAATCCAGAGCATTCCAGGCTGCCTAATCCATCGTGGACTTCTTGTCTGAGGTCCCTGTCTGGATTTTACTCCCCTCCTTCACTGGGGATCTGTTTTTACTCCCCTCCTTCTCTCCAGCAAAACCCTGGGAGAGCCTGGGAATGGTGACTTTCTTTTCCTGCTCCTCTGCCTTAGGACATGCCAAAGTTGGGAAAGCATCTGGTTTTCCTGCACCTGGCAGCCTTGCTCCAGCTGCAGAGTCCCAGCAACACTCTCTCCTCATTCCCAACAGTTCTAGTGGACACTGATCCCATTGGAGAATGGGATTCCCTCCTTATCCTGTAACAGGTTCTTGGGGAACCAGGTGTGGAAGAGCTGGAGCCAAAACCCAGGGAAAACTACAAGCAGCAGGGTAGGCAGCTTTTGGAGGAGGTGGGAAAGGTGGGAAATCACGGCCGGAAAAGACCTCTAAGAACATCAAATCCAACCCAGCACCACATCCACCACTAAACCTCGTCCCCAGGTGCCACATCCATGCATTTTGGGATGTGTGGAACGTGGGAAAGGGCCGGGGGCGGCGCAGCAGAGGGGTGTGGGGGCAGAGGGAGGAGACAGGGACGTACCCGGACGATGATCCGCTCAGAGATGTGTGCTGCCAGCGTGTAGTTCTGGTTCTGGGCGTGGGCCTGCAGGGCCACCACCAGCATGAAGTACCTGTGGAGGGATGCAGCTCAGGGATGCATCCCGTGCTGGGAAGGGCCGGATCTCCGTCCCCTCTGGAGCATTGGAGCAGCCCTCGCCTTGTGCTGGGTGTCCCCAACCCCTTCCCAGAGCGGGGACGTCCGTCCGGTGTCCGCAGTCCAGGCCCGGTTCCCACATCCCACTGTGGCCACGCTGCCCAGCCCCGGGATAGGCAGATCCACAGGATTGTTGGGATGTTCTGGAGGAGGCCCCCACATCCTCCCTCACCTCTGGTCTGGGTTGGGTTTGCCTTTTTTCCTCATGTTGTTGGCCGTGGTCTCGCTGAAGTGCAGCCGCCCCACGGTGACCTTGGTGACCTGCTCCGGGGGCAGGTTCACCCTGGGAGGAAAGGGAAAGGAAGGAATGAGTGAGGATGGTGCCCATCTGGGAACAGTGCCTATCTGGGAATTCCCTCTCCTCTCCTATCTCTTCCTTCCAGGTGGGAAGGTGCCCAGTTTTCCTGCACCTGGAGGCCTCAAACCCAACACACTATTCCCTCATTCCCAACCGGACACTGGTCCAACCCTGGGACCTGCAACAGGTTCTTTGTGGCCTCTGAGGAGCCAGGCATGGAGAGGCTGGAGCCACAGCCTGGAGAGGAGGGTTTTTTGGGAATGGCCATCTCCTGGCCTGCTCCACCGCGGCAGGTCCATGACCCGGGCACGGAGCAGGGTTGGGAATGCAAAGAGAGAAAGACAGGAGAAAACTGGAGAGCGTAACACCCACGCAGCAGGATGGGAGACCTCCCACTCCCCCCTTTCCCCACCTCCTCCTGCTGTTGCTTATTCCCTGGAAGCACAGGATGCTGGTTCCAACATGGACACACTCACGTGACGGGGTTGAAGGGCCGTTTGCTGCGGTCTGACTGCGACTGCTCGATGTTGATGGACTGGTTCAAGGCCTCGAGCTGGAGAGGAGGATTTGGGAATGTGGCCCAGGGCACAGAGACCTTCCCCTTCTCACCTCCTCCTTCCCAGCTCTCCACCCACCCTCCCACGACTGGGTGCATCCGACTCGGAACACCCAACCTAAGTGAGGGCGTTGTCCAAGCGTCCCCTTGGCACGGGAAAAGTGGAGGGTGGAAGATCTTCCCAAAGAATTCCTCTGGAGTCAAAGGGGAATGGGAAGCAATTTTGAAGAGACCCGAAATGAGCCCATTCTAGGACTTGCATTTCAATGACCTCACGGAATGTTTAGATTAGATATTAGGGAAAATTCCTTTGTGGAAAGGGTGGTTGAGCATTGGAACAGGCTGCCCAGGGCAGTGATGGAGTCACCATTCCCAGTGGGATTTAAAAGCCATGTGGATGTGGCACCTGGGGACATGGATGAGCAGTGGCTTTGGCAGTGCCATGGGGAAGGCTGGACCCCATGATCCCAGAGAGCTTTTCCAACTTCACCAATTCCACAATTCTGTGACTCCACACATTCCTCTGCCACATGAAGAGAAGGTGTTACCCTTTCCCAGCCCCCTCCCAACCCCCCCCTCCCCGTTTTCCCAGCTGGATTCACCGCAGTCCCTCAGCCCCCCCGCTCACCTTCACTCCGTGCAGCTTCAGGTAGAAGCATTCCAAGGGTTTCAGGCCCTCGGGGGTCTTCACGTACTTGGGGTCGCCGANATGGGATTCCCTCCTTATCCTGTAACAGGTTCTTGGGGAACCAGGTGTGGAAGAGCTGGAGCCAAAACCCAGGGAAAACTACAAGCAGCAGGGTAGGCAGCTTTTGGAGGAGGTGGGAAAGGTGGGAAATCACGGCCGGAAAAGACCTCTAAGAACATCAAATCCAACCCAGCACCACATCCACCACTAAACCTCGTCCCCAGGTGCCACATCCATGCATTTTGGGATGTGTGGAACGTGGGAAAGGGCCGGGGGCGGCGCAGCAGAGGGGTGTGGGGGCAGAGGGAGGAGACAGGGACGTACCCGGACGATGATCCGCTCAGAGATGTGTGCTGCCAGCGTGTAGTTCTGGTTCTGGGCGTGGGCCTGCAGGGCCACCACCAGCATGAAGTACCTGTGGAGGGATGCAGCTCAGGGATGCATCCCGTGCTGGGAAGGGCCGGATCTCCGTCCCCTCTGGAGCATTGGAGCAGCCCTCGCCTTGTGCTGGGTGTCCCCAACCCCTTCCCAGAGCAGGGATGTCCGTCCGGTGTCCGTAATCCAGGCCCGGTTCCCACATCCCACTGTGGCCACGCTGCCCAGCCCTGGGACAGGCAGATCCACAGGATTGTTGGGATGTTCTGGAGGAGGCCCCCACATCCTCCCTCACCTCTGGTCTGGGTTGGGTTTGCCTTTTTTCCTCATGTTGTTGGCCGTGGTCTCGCTGAAGTGCAGCCGCCCCACGGTGACCTTGGTGACCTGCTCCGGGGGCAGGTTCACCCTGGGAGGAAAGGGAAAGGAAGGAATGAGTGAGGATGGTGCCCATCTGGGAACAGTGCCTATCTGGGAATTCCCTCTCTTCTCCTATCTCTTCCTTCCAGGTGGGAAGGTGCCCAGTTTTCCTGCACCTGGAGGCCTCGAACCCAACACACTATTCCCTCATTCCCAACCGGACACTGGTCCAACCCTGGGACCTGCAACAGGTTCTTTGTGGCCTCTGAGGAGCCAGGCATGGAGAGGCTGGAGCCACAGCGTGGAGAGGAGGGTTTTTTGGGAATGGCCATCTCCTGGCCTGCTCCACCGCGGCAGGTCCATGACCCGGGCACGGAGCAGGGTTGGGAATGCAAAGAGAGGAAGACAGGAGAAAACTGGAGAGTGTGACACCCACGCAGCAGGGTGGGAGACCTCCCACTCCCCCCTTTCCCCACCTCCTCCTGCTGTTGCTTATTCCCTGGAAGCACAGGATGCTGGTTCCAACATGGACACACTCACGTGACGGGGTTGAAGGGCCGTTTGCTGCGGTCTGACTGCGACTGCTCGATGTTGATGGACTGGTTCAAGGCCTCGAGCTGGAGAGGAGGATTTGGGAATGTGGCCCAGGGCACAGAGACCTTCCCCTTCTCACCTCCTCCTTCCCAGCTCTCCATCCACCCTCCCACGACTGGGTGCATCCGACTCGGAACACCCAACCTAAGTGAGGGCGTTGTCCAAGCGTCCCCTTGGCACGGGAAAAGTGGAGGGTGGAAGATCTTCCCAAAGAATTCCTCTGGAGTCAAAGGGGAATGGGAAGCAATTTTGAAGAGACCCGAAATGAGCCCATTCTAGGACTTGCATTTCAATGACCTCACGGAATGTTTAGATGAGATATTAGGGAAAATTCCTTTGTGGAAAGGGTGGTCAAGCATTGGAACAGGCTGCCCAGGGCAGTAATGGAGTCACCATTCCCAGTGGGATTTAAAAGCCATGTGGATGTGGCACCTGGGGACATGGATGAGCAGTGGCTTTGGCAGTGCCATGGGGAAGGCTGGACCCCATGATCCCAGAGAGCTTTTCCAACTTCACCAATTCCACAATTCTGTGACTCCACACATTCCTCTGCCACATGAAGAGAAGGTGTTACCCTTTCCCAGCCCCCTCCCAACCCCCCCCTCCCCGTTTTCCCAGCTGGATTCACCGCAGTCCCTCAGCCCCCCCGCTCACCTTCACTCCGTGCAGCTTCAGGTAGAAGCATTCCAAGGGTTTCAGGCCCTCGGGGGTCTTCACGTACTTGGGGTCACCGAGCATTCCGATGTACACCGTGACCTGGAAGTGGTTCTTCTTCTGGCACACAAAGGCGTCATCTCCCACGGAGAAGTTGAAGCCCTTGTCGGCATCCACGCGGTACGTGAGCATCGGGCTGGGAACGGGGAGCGGGTGAGACCGGGAGTTCCCCCCCAGGAACCATGGGTATCCCATCCCTGGAAGTGTTCCGTGCTGGGCCGGATGGGGCTTGGAGCAATTTGGGCTAGCGGAAAGTGTCCCTGCCCACAGATCATCACCAGATGATCCATAAGGTCCCTTCCAACCCAAACTGATCAACTGGGAATGAACACGGAGATCCCACAGTCTGTCCAAAGCCTGGAGCATCCCTTTAACGTGGCTCACTGGGAGAAGCAGCTCAGCCTGACCCACACCCTGTGCCATTCCCAATGTCACCCTCTACCAGACTGTACCCCCGTATCCCAAATTCCTGCTGAAATCACAACTGATGCCAGGATGATTTTTTGCTTTTTCTTTTATACCCCTCTCACACACTCTTTTATAGTTTTATGTATTCTCAGCGCTTTTAGCCCACACACTGTAACTTCCCAAGGCTGATAACTCAGCTCAGCCCCACGGCACCATTAAACCAGGAGACCAAACATCCTGAGAGCGCCAGACACCAAGGGCCTCTCCAGAACATATTTTGTAACCTCAGACAGGCTCATGCAGGGGGAAGGTTCCTCAGAACGGGGGGTTCACTCGAGCCTCTCATTGGGGAATCTTTGATAAATATGTTAATTTTGCAAGGCCTATAATTGTGNACAGGTCCGGAGGAGGAGGGGGAGGAGGAGGAGGAGGAGGAGGAGGAGGGGTCCCAGCTGCTCCATGAGCACACACCAGCTGGAAAGGTTTAAGCTACGTCTCCTTAATGGGCTGGTTTCCATGGGAATCGGGGAAATATGTGCCCTTTGCAGCCAGTCTGTTCTCCTCACCATCCCTAAAGCCCAGTCCTGTGCTGGCGGGCCCTCGGAAGGGGGGAAGAAGCTGCCTCTCATCCTGCAGAACACCCAAATCCCATTGCTTTTAATTAAGAAACAAGGGATGAGGTAAAGGGGGAGCCCAGCCCAGCCCAGCCTTGGATCTCAGGCTTAGAAATTATGGAGCACTTTTCCCCCAAAACCAAACCACTCCTGACTTCCATCCCCAGACATTCTGCCCGGAATGACAGAATGACATTGGGGAATGTGGCAGAACTCAGGAGACTCTGGGAAGCAGGAGGCAGAGATTCTGCACAGGTATCCCTCCTTTTTTTCTGGAATAAAACCATCCTCCCCTCGCCCGAACACCTGAGGAGTTCACACGGCTGAGAGCTGGGGGTGATTCCAGGTTGCCAGGAGTAATTCTGGGATGACCACGAGGAATTGTGCTTGCTCCTTAGGCCCCAGGGAGCCAGGAATGCTGTGCCGTGCTCCGGACACAAACCAGGCGGTGGGAGCAGAGCACTACCTTAGCCCAGAGGCATGAGAGGAATTCCTCAACCTCCTCCCAGCCTCGGCCCTGGATTCTCCATCTAGATATTCCTCCCTGGGACACGCAGCAGAAGCTGACCCGAGGGTGGTGAAGCCATTCCCGGTTGTTTTTATGGCTCCCGAGTGTTCACTGCCCTTCCCACTTTTTTAACTGGAAAAGCCAAGGAGAGGGAGGGTCTGTCCAAACTTCCAAGCCACGGATGCTTCCCAAACCGGAAAACTGATGGCTGCTAAATGTGTGCTGATAGAGGCAAGACAGGCTGGCTCCCCCTCCTCTGCCTTCTGGAAATTCCAGGTCTTCCAAAATCCCCTTTTTCCTTCTCCTTTTTGCTGATTTTTCCCTTTTTCCTGATGGCTGTGGCTGGTGCATCCCCCGGACTGGGCTCCCTGCACTGGGATTGACCAGAAGGAAGAAGCTGCTTTCCATGGTGGCTTTTCCAGGGAGAGTGCAGGGGCCAAAGGGCAAAGTGTCAGGAATAAAAGGTCTGGGGTCAAATGGATTATTTGATCCTGAACATCCCCACTGACAGGGGCGGATTAGGGCAGGACAGAAGGGCAGAACCAGGGGAGGATTTTCCCGATCCCAGTGAGGGGTTACAAACTCCCCGCAGGGAATTGTACTGGGATTTGGCCAAGAGCAGGACAGCAGAGCGATGCTCACATTCCCCATTTCTCCTTCCTTCCTTCCTTCCTTCCTTCCTTCCTTCCTTCCTTCCTTCCTTGTTTCCCCATATCTAAACTGCTCCCAAGACATAATATTGGGAGACCCCTAATCCAAGGACACTCCCTAATTCCACGCATCCCTTGATTTCTTTTCCTCCCAGGACACAGTCACCTCTCCTTCACAATCCCACCTGTGTGTCCATCCCATGAGTTCCCTTCAGCTTCCCGGGACACATCCATGATCCATCACTACAGGATGAGCCAGCACCCCGTGCCACATATCTCAAAACACATCCAGCAGGTCTGGACCGCATCCCTCTGGTCTCCATTCCCTTGGTGAGATCCAGGACGTGCATTTGGAGCTGTTTATCCGGATGCTTCTCCCAGCCAAGGGGTGCAACCCCAAAACCTCAGCATAAGCCCCCCTGGATGAGCATCCAGTAGGCTGGATGGGAGAACAGCACCTTCCCAGTTTCCCAGTTCCAAGGCTCAGGCCTCAGCACGGGGGTGTTTCCATGAAGGGCTGCACTATTCCCAGCTGCCTTCCCTCAAGCCGGGAGAAGGAGGAGGGAGCTGGAATTTATCGGAGCCTGCTGTCAGGGAGATGGATGGCTCCTTCTCCCAGGAGTAAATTAGGGAATTGCCCGGTTCCAGGCCTCTCTGGCTCCACTGCTGGAAACCAGCTCATCCCGGGAAAAGTTCACCGAGTCGAAAACCACAAAATCAGAGCGAGAGGCCAAAAAAACTGCACGTTATCCATAAAATTAATCCAGGGATTTCTGTCTCCTTCAACAACACAGATTCCTTGGCAAAACCTGAGACACGAGCCTGGAATGGAACCTAATCCCTGCCTCATCCCCTTGTGTGGAACCTCACTTGGTGTGTGCAGAGGGAGGAAAACATGGAATTACACTAACTGGATTTTTTGCCCTGTAATCGTTCCTAAGAATCTGGTAAGAACCTGGACAGCTTCCCATGCTCTCCCTCCTTCACCTCCTTCCCGGACTCTTTCCTTAGGATCAAGAGTAGGAAAAAATCAGATAATTCAGATGATTCACATTCCTGAGGCCGTGAAAAGGTTTTTGGGCACCTGGATCACGGGGAACTCAAACAGCACATGGAGACTGGGGACAGCTTCCAGCAGAAACCAGACTGGGAATGGCTGCTCCTTGGAAGGTAAATTGGGGGAATAATTATGGATCTGGATGTGGATGCTGCTTGTTTGCTGACGACGCCCAAAAGCAGAATGGAAGGAGAAAATTCCCACCTGCTAAATTTGAATTAACCAACCGAAAAAATGCCATTATAGGAGCAAGGAAAGATGGAATTTTTTTTGGTGCTTCTCATAGATTATCCCAGGAAAGTGCTGCACCAGGAGAACAAAGGGATATTCCATTTAAAAAGAGACCTAGGTCCGGCTTTCACAGGAGTAGGAAGAGTCCTCTGAGGTAACGTGGAGCTAAAAATTAATTAATCAACCTTTAACCCTTAATTCCGGCAAAATCCAGCGCCACAACAAAGCCCACGTGGCTTCCTTAAATCTCCACGGAGTCACCCCAGTGGAATTTATCCCTTACACAACGGGATGACGACCTCAATGCCCTGGGAGTGGGTTCTGCTCTGGCTTTTACCCTAAATCCTAAAAGCAGGAATTAGGGAAGTGATCCCAAGCTCCAAAGAGCAGGGCTGGGTTTGCAGAGGTACTCCAGCAACTCCTCCGTGTCCAGCAGAAAACATCGTGGAGTTTGTCTTTGCCAATCCACCTGTGGACACCAGGGTGCCTGGAAAATCTCTGGAACTGGGATAGCAACGCCTGGAAATGGCCTGGGGCAAGCTGTGAGGTGTTCAGGATGGGAAATCATTTTCCCAGAGCAGGAAGCAGTGAGAAGGAAAAGGGAGGCTGGAAAACCAAAGGATAAGAGGTGATGTGTCCAGGCAGAGCTCAGAGGAGGTGGCAGTGGAACTCTGCACACAGAAGCGGGATTTGGGGGCTGGATCCATGGGAGATGCTCGGCTTCCCCCATCCCACCATCCACAGGGAGCAAACTGGTGGTGGAGAGCAGGGGTAGGTGCAGGATGGCTTTGGAGCTGCTGATACTCCTCTACGGAAGGGGCTGGGCAAACCAGAAGGAACTGCCTTCCCAAATGATCCCTCTCCTGCTGGGCAGTGGGAGAACAGCCACGGAGTCCCAACAGGGCGACCAACTCCAACAGAGAATTCCCTGCCCTGGCAGCACCATGGAAGGTGGGATACAGCCTAGTTGCCTGGGAAAGCTGGGGCTCACCCCTCATCCTCAGAGCCCTTGGATCCCATTCCCAGGCAAAGAGTGACCATAGTCCCCCGTTATCCACAGGTGCTGGAGCATTCCCTGCTCCATGCCCCCCACAGGACCCCGGCCAGCTGCGTGGAGAGAGGAGGGAGGGAGTTGGGAGGGAACAGAGGGCGCATGAGAGGTTCCTGGAAGCCATCCCGCTGCTTGCCAGCTCTTTGTCACCCCCCAGGAATGCAGGGAGGATCCAGAGTGGTTTCCTCCTAAGCACTCCTCCTTCCCGGTGTGATGTCTCCACCCTCTGCTGCCTCAACTCCACTTCTCTCTTCCCTGCCTTGGTCATCCCAGCCTTCCTCTCCGCCACTTCCTAGATTTCCTCAACCCCTTCCCTCTCTTTCCTTCCTCCTCTGTCCCCTCAAGAGAGTGGGACCCTCTTTCCCACTCTTCCTCCTCCAGCTCCCACGCTGCTCAAGCTGTGCTGAAGCAGCTCTGCATGACCTCCTGTCACCCATGCTAGGAATTCCCAATCCTAAATTTAAAATCCAAGATCCTGGTAAGCCCAGAGAGGGTAAAAGGTGCTGCTGGTCCCAACTTTCCTCAGGACATGGCTGGATTTGCCAATAAAGCCCTCCATGGTGGAGCAAGGTCTGAGTGCCTGAGGAATTGTCACCAGAGCTGCTGAAATGCTTTCTGCTATTCCTCAATTATCCACAGAAAGTGCAGAGGAGTAACGTTCCCAGTGGGAAAGGGGCAGTGGGAGCCTTATCTCCACCACAAAGCCCAGCCCAGGGAGATCCTTATCCCATACTGCGAGTGGGATGTTCCCAACCCCAGCGGCTCTCCACTTGCACGAGGAACGTCAATCCCACTTTTTCCAGAGGCTAAGGAATTACTCACAGCTCCTTGTAGTTGGCATCGTACAGAGTTGCCCACTTGTTCTGCTGGTGCGGCTGCCACTTGATGGACTGGAAGTTGGGATCCAGGTAGGAGCCGTTCAGGCTGTCATTATCCTGAATGAGGCCTGTGGGGAATAGTTAAAATCCATCAAAATCCCCATTTTCATTTCATTTCATTTCATTTCATTTCATTTCATTTCATTTCATTTCATTTCATTTCATTATTTAATTTCATTTTGGCTGAGTATCCAGAGGGGAAAAGCCCTAGGAAGCTACTGGCACTGCCTGAAGCTTCCCTCCTGACTGCCAGGGCGGCACCAGATCCAGGTCAGGATGAGCTCACGTTGGGACGAATCCCACAGCTTGGCAACCTCTGGCAACCATCTTCCCTCCTCCCACAGCCCTGGCCCGGCGGGAATTCCAGGGGATAACAGGAGGTACCTGGCGAGAGGGCACCCGGCTGGTGCCAGGGGGGTGTCTGGACGCGGTCGGGATTGAGCGGCACGGATCCCATCCCCGGCTCCTGCTTGATGAGCCCGTTGAGTATCTGGGCATTGAGGGTGTTGGGTGGGGACTCGGAGTGTTTCCTCTTCTTGGCGGGGTGCACCGGGAGGCTGCGGGGATGGCGGGGAGGCAGCGGCTCAGCGGGGAACGGAGGGGCGAGAGGGAACGATCCCATGGACTGGGATGAGCGGGATCTCGTGTGGGAAAACGACGTGGAAAACACAGCGTGGAAAACACGGCATTCCCACGGCGTGTGCCCTGCCGTATCCCGCTGCCCAGTCTGGGTTGCTCCTGTGCTGAGCCACACCCTGAACTCCACAGCTGAGGTGTTAGGGCATGGGTTGGACTTGATGTTCTTACAGGTCTCTTCCAACCTCGTCATTCTATGATTCCGTGAATCCCGGAAAGGTTTGGGCGGGAAGAAACCTTAAAGCTCATCCAGTTCCAACCCCCCTGCCATGGGACATCTTCCATAGATTTCCCCTTGTTTTGGGAACTGCCCGAGCCCACATTTGGGGCACTCCAGACACCTCCAGCTCCCGCTCCCTCATCCCCATTCCCTCGCCCCCACCATTCCCGGGTCTTACTCTGCTCCGTGCTGCTGGAGGAGCTGGTGCAGCATCTGGGATTGCTGGGCGTGGTGGAGCTCGGCGGGCGCCATTCCTGGGCCGACGCCATACGGAGGCATCAGGGGCTCGGCCTTCAGGAACATATCCCGCTGCAGGCCGGGAAAGTGGGAATTGTGCTGCGGCTGGAGGGNCTCCAGGCGGGAAGGGGGAGTCATGTGACACATATTTTCGGGAGTCATGGTCCGGAGAAGGTGAGGATCTGGGAAGGGAGAAAAAACCAAAGTTAGGAGTGTCCTGATCCCAGCTCCGGCACTGACCCAGTTGTGTCGGATCTCCAGGCTGGATGAGGCTCGGAACGAGCTGGGCTAGGGGAAGTGCCCCTGCCCATGGCAGGGGATTGGAATGGGATGAGCTTTAAGGGACTTTTCCACCCAAACCATTCCAGGATTCTATCATTCCGTGGGACAATGACCTGAACACCTGCAGCACTTCCAGGGAGGGGAAGGGGCACTTTGAACATTTTAACTGAAACCACGAGGAGACTTTGATCCCTGAATTTAAATAAATAAAAAGGGACATTCAAATGCGATCCCACCTTCCTCCTCCTCCATTTGGAATGGGATACTAAATGATTAGGGTGGATTTGCCTACATCAGCACCAACAGAACTGTTTGGGGTGTGGAGGGACATGCAAATCCATGTCCCTTCCTGCCCTGCTTCTCATCACCTCAACATTCCAGATCCACCCCCTGCTATGGCAGGGACACCTTCCACTCTCCCAGGCTGCTCCAAGCCCTGTCCAACCTGGCCCTGGACACTTCCAGGGATCCAGGGGCAGCCACAGCTTCTCTGGAAAATCCATTCCAGGCCCTCACCACCCTCCACGGGGAGGAATTCCTTCCCAGTGTCCCATCTAACCCTGCCCTCTGTCAGTGGGAAGCCATTTCCCCTTGTCCTGGCATTCCATGCCCTTGTCCAAAGTCCCTCTCCAGCTCCTTTTTCTTCCCCAGGACAAAGCACATCTGTTTTTCCAGCCTTTCCCTGACATTTGCATCGACCTGTGCCTTTGGGTGTCCCCACGGGACACCACAATCCCGGCAGGAATGAGGGACTGACTGCGGGGCCGTGAGGAAACCGCGGGGTGCAAAGGGACGGCGACTTTGTTTGAAATGCATGACAAAGCTTCTCCACGCTCCAGCATGGAAAACCGGATGGAAAAAGGCATCCAGGGACTGGCCGAGCCTCTGGGAACATGGAGAGGGAAGGATCTGCTGGATCTTTCCAGGCTGAGCTGGATGGACTTTGGCCTCAGAACACCCAGGCAGGGGTTGAGTAACGAGGCCAAAGCGCTTGACCAGGAATGGGAAAACTCCTCCTGTTGGAAGGTTTGGAAAACTGGAACGTGTTTGCGCTGGGTCCTCCTGCTGAAGGCTGCCGGGGCAGGGCTGCTTCCACCCATCCTGCTCCCTTCCAAGGTTTTCTGCTTCCCGCTGGGACCTCTCAGAGCCTTTTCCACACACATGGAGCCAGATTCCTCCTTCCAGGCTCAATCCTGGACCAGCCTTCCTTGGGGAGCTGCCTCAGGGACAGCCCAAGTGATGTGCTTGCCCAAGGTGTTCCCAAATCCAGGGAAAATCATCTCCAGGAATGCCATCCCAGCTTTGCGGGTGCCCTCCGGAGCCTCCTCTCCTTCCCAACTGAGCTCCGAGCGCTCCAAAGCCGTTCTCCCCATGGCGAGCAACCCGGCCTCTTTGTTATATTTAAGGAAGGGCCAGGAGGAATTCCAGGGATTTTTTTTAGCAAGATAAACAGAACTCTTGACCTCTTCCATCAAAAAGAAAAAAAAAAGGAGCAGGCGCTGTTCCCGGTGGGGACTGGGCTGGAGCCTGGGGAAGAGGGTGCTCCCACTGAGGGGGAAGGGAGACCAGGACAACCTTCCCTCCTTCCTTCCCAAGGAGTTTTTCCATGGAAGAACAGTGAAGGTCACCAGAGGGACCAAACGACGCTCGGTGGCTTTCCTGGGGGAAGCCGGGAGCACCTCGGTGTGACCCTTGAGTGGGTCCCAGCTCCCTGTGCCCTCTCGGCGGGAGCGGGAAATCCTCAGGATCGGCCGGAGGGGAGGGAAAGACTGGGAAGGAACTTACTGGAGAACGGCGGGTTCATGGCTGCTTCCCGGAGCCGGGCTCCATGTCAGGGACGCGCTCCCGCTCCGTGTTCCCGAGGCAGAGGGCGGGACAGGGGGGATGGTGGGCTCCACATCCCACCCCACCGCGATCTCCCCGCGCCCGCGGGGTTCCCAGCAGGGGTTCCGTGCCCGTGGGTTCCCAGCTCGCCTTCTGAGGCAGTCCCTCTCCCCTTTCCCAGCGCCGGGAGCGGAACAATGGGCGAAAGCCGAGGGATATTTGCTAACTGATAATCTCCCCACGTAGTGCAGCCGCCTGTTTTCTCCCGGCTGATAAAGATTGCAGAGCCAACCACTTCCACAGAATACGGAGGGGGCGGATGCTGGATTTGGGGTTTGGATTAGGATTGTTTTTTCCCCCCTTCTCCCTTTCTTACCGTTCACCTGCTGAGGGGAGTAGGCTTCCGATCCGGAATCCGGGGGAGAGTCCGGCAAAGTGCTGTGGAGCAACGGGAAAAGAGAAGGGAAAGTCATTTTAATCCATTCCAGCACAACCAAGAGGCCCAGTTGGATCCAAGCACCCTCCAGGATCCAGCTGGGAATCCCAGACAACCTGAGTGTGTCCAGCTGGGATTGCCATCACTGTCACCGTTTCCACCGGAGCTTGGGAATAGGGATGTTTTGTCACCCTGACAGTGAGAATTCCAGGGGAAAGAAGCCAAACAGGACTTCTTTATCTGCTTCCCAGGGAAAGGTGTGCTTCCCACGGAAATGTCAGTGATCAAGGGGAAAGCACGGAATTCCCACGGCAGGAAGCTGTTCCAGGCCAGGTCGGACAGGGCTTGGAGCACCCTGGGATAGTGGAAGGTGTCCCTGCCTGTGGCTGGCACTGGATGGTCTTGGAGGTCCCTTTCCACCCAAACCATTACATGATCCTATGAAACGGGAGGCTCTCGGGGACCTGGGAAGCCCAGGGGATGGATTTTGCCTGTACAAACCTGAGCACCACCACAGCTCCTGCTGTATCCCCCTGGATCTATTGCAACATCACCAGGAGCAGGATTTGGCCCTCCAAAAAAAAAGTAGGAGCTCCCAGCTGCCTTTTCCAGCACATCCATGGCTTGGGATGGCAGGACCAGCTGGGTCCTGTGTGGTGGCACAGCAGGGATGGGCAGGGAGGCCACGGCACATCCCCATTTTCCAGGGGAATCCTTCTCCGTTCACCCATCCTACACCATCAGCTTCACGGATGTGAAATAATCCCAGACAAATCCCAGTGCTTCTTGGATGAAAACCGGCCAAAAAGCAAATGAACTGGGGAGGAAAAGCACAGGACACATGGCTCCAACTCTGCTCCTGACAGCACACACAATTGCAGCTGGGAACCACGATACAGGATCCTCCTGGACCAGAGGAGCCCAAGGCCCATTAATTGGATTCTCCGTGGGAAGCTGCACACAGCAGTGGCTGGAGAGAGATGAGGCATGGTGATCCCAAAAAAACCCCCTGCCATACTTCCCTCATCCTCCACCTTCCCTTGAAGCACCTTTCCATCGCTGCCTTCCTATGCCTGGCTGCAGCATCTGTTCCCAGCCTTACTTCCAGGCTCCTTGCCATGCGGGATCTGAGTTCATACCCTATTTCCTACAGATTGATCAGGATTTATGCACCAGCAAGCCACGTTTGGGGCCAGTAACAACAGGCAGCAGCACAATTCAGGGAACCAAGGGGGCTGGAAAAGGTGGACACTGCAGAATTCCCACAGGGAGGTAGCATGGATGTGGGAAGGGTTTGTTAGCATCCCTGTGCACATGATGGGATCCTTGGGCCAGGAATTGGACTCAGTTATCCTTGTGTGTCCCTTCTGGGATATTCCATGATTCTCCACTGGGAAAAGCCTAGCACAGAGGGGAAGAGTCATTCTGGGAATGCTGAGGGAATGCTGCTGTCATGGCTGATCCAGTCCAGCTACATCCAAACAAGGTCTCCACTTCTGACAGCCAGGCACGATCCTTACTCGTGGCATCCTGCAGAATTCCAGGTGCATCCCGAAGAAAGGGACATGACAGGGCATCACTTCATGCTTTTGATTCCCCCTAAGCTCCAGGCATCCTTCTGGGATCACTGCAAGGGAAACCCCTCCCCGGTCTGGGAATAAAATAAAGGCAGATTTGGCTTTTCATCTTTCTGGGAGGACTTTCCAAGTTCATCCAAAGGGCAAAAGTCATCGGCTGAGTGTTCCCAAATTTGGGAATCCCCACGTTGTGCTCGCTGGCAACACTAGAGGGCACAAGGCAGAGGGAGAAGAGCCAGTCCTGGAGCCATCCTGGCCTCGCTGTCCTTACATCCATCATCCCACGGGAGAAGGCTGTCCAGGGCCACCACCACCTAAAGATCCAGGCTGGAGCACAGCACAGCACCTTGGGGTGTTACTGCTCCCCTCCTTCCAGCCCCGAGAGCAGGAACCATATCCTTTCTCCTCTTGGGAATAACTCTCCAGCTCGATCCAGCAGCAATCCTAAAAGCTGCCCTTCCCCTTCCCCAGAGCTTGTTGGAAAGGACACATCCAGCTCAGATCCATCTTTCCCTTCTCTGGAGCAGAGCATCTGGAATGTTGTGCCATGAGAAGAACATCTTGGCACCCAGCACAGTGAACTATCCTTTGGGATAGCCATGGGAACATCCCGGAGACAGGATTCCATCCCAGAGACTGAATTTTGTCTTGTTCCAGTTTGTTCTGTGTCTCTTCCTCCTTAAAAAGCACTCCAGTGTTCTCCCACCTGGAGGTGTCCAGCACAGGCATCCAGAACTCTACCATGGAGTGGGGGCTGTTCCCAAAAAACTTTTTGGGAAGCTTCAGGAGCTCCACTTGTCCAAAAGCGAGGACTTAGCACAGGGCGACACTGCCACCAGCCATGGCTCCATGGGACGCTCCAGCCTTGGAGGAGCCTCCATCCCAGCACTCACCCTCATCCTGACACCTTAGGGTTTAACTTTTATATTGTTTCCAACCCTGCAGTGCCCAGTGTAACTCTGCAGTTCCCTGGAGCTTGTTAAGTGCTGTTCTCTCATGCTCACACTGACATAACAAAGCCTCTCCAGCTCGCTCTTCAAGGACACCCAGACCCTCCTGGGCCCAACAACTGCAAACCTTCATCTTGGGGAGAGAAAGGGGGGCAAGCTTGGGCAAATTCCATCCTTGCCTGGCTTCTGCTTGGGGAATTGATGCTGATAGCAAAGTGTGAAGAACTCGTGAGCTGTCATTGTCCATTTTGGGATGCACTGAGGCAGGAGCCTCTGGAGCCCAGAGTGTGACCTCTGAAGGCCTTTCAAATAAATATCTCTTTTATTCCTTTATCCCTGTCTGGTCTCTGTTTCCAGGGAGCCATTTAAGGCAGGGCTTGCGCCACCCCATTCCCGCTTACCCGGGCGCATAGGAGGCCTTGGGCTCGGATTTGATGGGAGGCACCGCGTTGCTCAGGCAGTGGCCGCCCAGGAAGCCCTTGGGCACCACCATGCCATTGTTGTTGTTGCAGTTGAGGTGAGCTCCGTAGGCGGCTCCACAGGGGTTGGCCAGGAGAGGACCATGCCGGATGGGGAGCTGGCTGCTGGAGGCAGGGAGGTGGAGGGGAGTACCGGGAGAGGGATTGCTCACACCGCTGAGGGAGCTGGCAGGAGGTGCAGGGATGCCGGCGGAGCTGGAGGGCTGCGGGTGCGCGTAGCCGGCGGGAGCGGGGATCTCGGGGAAGCAGCTGAGGGAGAAAATGGGAAAACATCGGGGAATGGGTCAGTGGCACCAATGGAAGAGTCCAAAATCCACCTGGGAAGCTTTAAAGTGCCCAGGACAGCAACCTCAAGAAATGGGAAGCCAGCAGGATCTGCTCCCCGTGCTCCAGCTTTACAGACCAGGTGTGCCAAAAATCCCACTCCCACCCTGCTCCCAGATTCCCTTGGTGGTCTGCAGGTCTGCTCCTTCCCTTCCCTTCCCTTCCCTTCCCTTCCCTTCCCTTCCCTTCCCTTCC
>VZRF01003309.1:45365-93585 GCA_013396875.1 Vireo altiloquus
TTCCCTTCCCTTCCCTTGTGCAGTCCCAGGGATTTAATCCAAGCTCCCGGGACCTGTGTTCCCGTTGCTCATCTTAAGGAAAAGTGTTTACGGTGTCCTCAGGGGGATAAAGAGACGGAACAAAAGAGACTGGGAAAACTCAAAGGTAAGAAGTCAGGAAGAGCTGGGAATGATAAAGGAGCAAAGAGCAATGCAGGAGGACTCCCGAGGGACAGAGGTGATTCTGAATTTCAGAGCTGGGAATTGCTCAACAGGTTTCCCAGAGAAGCTGCATCCATCCCACTCTGGAAGTGTTCCAGGTTGGACGGGGCTTGGAGCAGCCTGGGACAGTGGAAGGTGTCCCTGCTCGTGGCAGAGGTGGAACAGGATGAGCTTTAAGGTTCCTTCCCACCTAAACCATTCCGGTATTCTGTGATCTCTCCGTGGAAAAGCACAGGGAACACTGTTCCTGCTGCAGAGCAAGGGAAGCACTTACATCTCTGGAGAGTCCTCCTTGCTGATGTACTCTTCCAGGATGCTGGTGTCGATGTTGGATGGCTCCAGAGCTCCATTAATGTCGTGGCCTGGAGGGGAGAGCAGGTGGAAGCATGAGCTGGGAGAAGGACAGGAAAGGGCCTTGGAATCACCACCAGACCCTTGCAGAGTCAGGGGACTGATCTGAGAATCATGGAACCATGGAAAGGGCTGGAAGGGACCTTAAAGATCATCCCATTCCAACCCCCTGCTGTGGGCAGGGATGACTCAGTGGATCAGCAGATCCCTGGGGATTGCCAGCTGTCCATCCCAGTGTAAAGCCTCATCCTGGGAGATGGGGCACGTGGGACAAGGCAGGGAGGGGACACAGACACGTGATGGGGACCAGATCCTTCGAGATCCCTTCCAGCTCAGGCCATTCTACAATTCCCTTTCAGAGCCTTTGGGGAACGCACTGGAATTTCTCCACAGCAACCCTGGATCGGCTCCCGACCTCCCTCCCTCTCCTCTGCTGCCTGGGCAGGCCGTGGATTTCCCTGTCCTTTCTCCGGAGGGCTCCTCCTCCCCTCCCTGCCCTGTTCCAGGGAAGCTGGGCAGGGTTTTGTTGACAGAAAATCCTTCCTTTATCTGTCTCTCCCAAGTGGGAGTCCGGAGCCAGCCCGCGGTGCCGAAGGCGCTGCCAAGAAAGTGGAAGAGAAGCTCCAAGTCCCCCCGCTCGGATTAGGAAGTCGGTGAAAGACCATCCTGAAAGACCCTACGTGAAAGCCCAGGAGAAGCCCCTGACCCCCTGGATCCCCCCAGCTCCCGGGAAAGGTCACCCACTGATCCGCAAAGGCTGGCCCGGGGGGCTCCAGCCCACCCCGGCCAATTGCAGCTCTCCCCCTGCAAATCCCTTTCATACCAAGACAGGCAAATCGGCAGAAATAAATCCAGCTAGGAATTCTGCCAAGTGGACAGGGTGGGTGTGGATACAGGGATCTCTGCCTTAGAAACCCTGGCGAGAGGAGGGGAAAATCCCAGGTGAGCGCTCATGTTTGGGACATCTCCATGGCAGAGCCTGGCGACTTGGGGGACAGGGTGAGGGTATAGCTCCATGTGAACACAGGATCCACCTGGAGCAGGGACACACGACGCTGCCTCCAGGTGAGCGCTGAGGTGAGGAGAGGACGGAGCAGGCGGAGCTTGTGGGATCTCCAGCTGTGCCAGCACCTCCAGTGTGGAGTTGCAAAGCCCAGCATCCCTCCACTGTGACAGCCACGTCCTCTCCTGAAGTTCCTGGGATGTGGGAGCTCCACCCTGTTGTCCTTGGAGCTATGGGTGCTCACTGAGGGCCACCCCTGTGTCTCTCACTCAACCCTAAGGATCTCTGCCACAGTCTGCTCCCCAACACTTCCCCACAAACACATCTCCCAGGGCACCTCTTCAAGCCTCCATCGTGATCCCACAGCATCCCTGGAACCTCCTGCTGGAGAGGAGCACTCCAGGAGGGTGGGAGTCTGCCTGCTCCATCGCCTCCCTCTTGGCCAAAAAAACCCCCAGGCTATAAATCACAGGATGCCTTTGGCAAACACCCACCCCCAAGGCCATCAGGAAACTTGTCTTCATCCCAAGTTTCGGCATTGGGATCCACGATCAAAGCAGCAAAAAGGGCACTTGGCCAATTTCTGTGACTCAGCCTGTCCAAGAAAAGTCTGACCCCAGCAGGTTTCCCTTGCACCTCCAAATTCCAGGAGCTTCTCCATGGTGGAAGAGGAGCCTAGGAACCGTCTGGTAAAAATGGGAAGCCCTCTATAGACAGCAGGATGCTTTTCTGAGGGTGCTGAGGTCCTGGCATAGGGTGCCCAGAGAAGCTGTGGCTGCCCCGGGATCCCTGGCAGTGCCCAAGGCCAGGTTGGACAGGGCTTGGAGCACCCTGGGAGAGTGGAAGGTGTCCCTGCCCATGGCAAGAGGGTGGAACTGGATGGGCTTTAAGGTCCTTCCAACCCAAACCATCCCAGGATTCCTTTGCTTTTCCGAAGTCACCTTGAGGAGGGCGAGATAAGCGCGGTGACGCGAGAGCTGCGTCAGGGCCGGAGGGGAGATGTGGCTGCCCACCAGAAATAAGGGACCTTCCTCTGCTCGGGTACAGTGGGATTTGCACAAATCCAGGGATATCAGGGCAGGGACGAGGAATGTCCCACCGCCCGGAGCATCCATGCAGCCGGGCTCTTACCAAAGCCAGCTTAGGTGATTAATTAAAAGCTAATACTGCTCCATAGTCACGAGATCCCAACGGCACCGGCATTCCCTCCCCCTCCCAAGCAGGGATTAGCGGGAAGCCACCGAGGAGGGAAGCTCAACACCCACACGACTCCGCACGGGACAGGCTCCCGCGCTTCCTCCCAGCAAAGGAAAGATGGAGCAGCCCAGGGAAGCTCCGAGCTCATCCATCCCAAACCTGCCAGGTGCCCGTTTCCGGCATTGTCACCCTGCTCTCCCACCACGTCACCACTCTGCTTTCCAACCCTTCCCTGGAAAAAGAGCCGTGGCGATCCCAAAAAATCCCAACCTCTGCCCGAGGAACAAGAAGTTAAACCCTCAGCACCCTCCTCGTGAGCGGAGCCGGGCGGGCTGAGGCCCCTGGACGTGTGAGAATGCCAGGAATCCCAATGTTTGGACTGGTTTTCTCTGCCTTCCTCAAACCTCCAAACAGGCTCCACATCCCAACGGAGGTGCTTCCCGCCCTGCCGCCTCCTCCCTGCCCCTGCTCTGACCAGCTCGTCCCTCCTGGTGGCACCTTCCTGGCTCCTTGGCCCAGTTTTGGGTGCTCCCAGAGGTGGGCACGGGGCCACAGGGCTTGGAAAGAGTTAACGGAGCCTGGCCTCCGTGAATTGTCATATTTACAGGTCTGAGGGATTTAACCCGGAATTCTCCCGGAGTGATAGGCTGAGAAGTTTATGGAATTTCTATTTATAACAGTCCCCCCTCCCTCTTCAATTCCTACTCTGTTGCCTGTCTTCAAATCACCCCTAATCCTGCCTGGGTCACCTGGGGGTGGGAGGAAGGGAGAGAGCTGCAGAACCTCATCCCGGGATGCGCTAACACGAACCAGATGTGGGAAGCTGGAGATGACGACGAGGTCAGCACTCCGCAGGGGCTGGGGAACATCAGCCAAGGGTGGGGGGACACCGCGGGGGAGGAGGAGAAGGAGAAGAGGCTGTGCCAAGCCCAGAGCTCCCCAGTGCCATTGGAGCCTCCAGTACCGGGGAGTTTTCAGGGAAAACTGAGGCACGAAACAGCCCGGGAGGCAATAAAATATCCAACCGGGTGTGGGGTGGAACGGGACCGGGAGACCCCAGGAGCTGCTGGTTCCGCGTGGTCCCTCTCCTAGCGGTCCTCCAGCCCGTAGGACACACGGATGAGCAGGACACACGGCACGAAGCTCCACCAGGAATTACCTGGGCACCCGGGGAGGCGGAGAGCCCCGGCACATCCCCGGGCTCATCCCCGTGTCCGCGCACCAGCGCTCGGTTGTGCAACACCCGGGCCAGGCTGCAGCATCGGCACATTCCCGGGGCCCCCGCGCCGCTCCTCACCCCCTTCTCCCTCCTGCCATGTTTATCCTTCGGCCCGGGGGGATTGGCTGCCGGCCTGGCCGCGAGCACCAGGAATCCGGGCCACGGCAAACAAACCAAACACCGCCTAAGCCCGGGGAGCCGCGGGGCCAGCGCTCGGCTCCGCAGCTTCTTCTCATCCTGGACGGCTGTGCCACGCAGGGAGAAGCCACTCCGGCTAGGAATAGCATCCCTCCCATGCCTGCCACCAGGGCAGACCCACAGGCTTGGGCTGCACACCTGGACACGGCTGCTCCCACGAGGGACAGCGGGATGACGTCCCTATCGCCACACGTGCCCAACCCTGGGCTGCTTCCGTCCCCTCCAGTGACCCTGGAGGAGCCCCTGGCTCCCCCTGATCCCGGCCCAGCATTCCTGCTTAATTAATGCTCTTTATTACCTGACTGGGATGATAACCAGCCCCCAAATGGGGCTCCTGTAACTGGAGCGGGAAACGGAGCCGGCGCTCCCACAGTTCTCCACAGACCACCCTGGAGCACAGTCCCGGCTGTCCGAGGCATTTCCAGGGGATCCCAGGCCTTTCCCCTGAACCGCAGCCCCTCCTCACCCCATTACTGTCATCCTTTGCTCCCCTCAGGAATGTCATCCTTGAGCATTAGGACGCCTTTCCCCCCTGCACATCCCAACCCGCTCCGTGTCCCTTCCCATTGCAAAAGGCAGGACTGTCCCAGGCAATGCTGAGGTTCAGCCATCTCCCGTGTCCCATCCTGGGGACATTCCCTTGCCAGCACATCCCCAAGGACGTTCCCTGTCCCTCCAAAGCAATGGGGTAGCTCCTGCATCCCTGTTTGTGCCGGAGCAGAAAATCCAAGGTCCAAATTCCACCAAAATCCACAGCCAGGGATGAGCTCTGGCATCCATGGGATCCAGAGAAACATCCCAAGGAAAACACCAAACCGAGGGCTAAGGATTCAGGGATTCGTGACAATTTGGGTGTCATGGAATTAAAATGAACGGAGCAACGGATCCGGGCTTGGGACAGACACATCCCGTCAAACCTTCTCTGTGGAGGGGCCAGGATTGTTCCCAGCCCACCTGCACCTGACCCCTCCTTCCTGGGAGTTCTTGGTGAGCTCCCAGCCAACATCCCTGCTCCCACATCCAACCCCTCTGCATTCCTAGAGAAGCTATTCCATGCCGGGCAGGGCAGGATGCAGGGAAAGCTGCGATCAGGGAGAGGGATACAGGGCAGTGGGATTTAGCCAAAGCCCCAGACTGAGGTAACAAACAGCATTACAGGGTGGCCAGGAAGGCTGTGGAGCAACCACTTGGATAACAGTAAGCCAGTTCCAGAGGCAGAACACTCGGAATAATGAACTGGCCTGGTGGGAAGTACAACCAGACCCACAGCAGGGGGTTGGAACTGGATGATGGTGCTCTCCAAGCCAAACCATTCCAGGATTCCCTGAACGCCCAGAGTCCAGAGGCAGCAGCATCTCCCTGTTCCCTGGAAAGCTCCCTCTGCTCCTCCATGATCCCACAACTCCTTAGCTCACATCCAAAGATGGCAAAAGCACCTTTGGATGAAGTAGACGAGGCCCTGGGGAACACCACAAACTCAGGGATAAGGAGGTAACGCCCTCTCTCCATCCCCCATTCCCAAGAGGACAAAGTGCTGGTGGGAGACATCCCAAGGCACGGGAAACGTGAGGAGCCAGAGGAAAATTTCCTGCTGTGCCATGGCATGCCACGGGCACGTTCCTTGGGAAGCTGTGCAAGAAAAGGAGGCAGAAGGGATGATCCTCCCTCCAGAACTTCCCTTTCTCTGAGCACCTTCTCTCCTCCGGCTCTCCTGAATTTCCCCCATCTCCCATCATCTCCCCTCACCAGAGCCCTTCTTCCCTCCTGCATCCCTTTCTCCTGGCAGCTCCCCACCCTTGTCCTGGCCTTTCCCCCCGCCCTTGCCAGCTGTGAACCTTGGCATGGATGGAGCCATTGTCCTGGGGGAACGGGGGCCGAGGAGGAGGAGGGGAAGGTGTGAGAGGGGACACAGAGGCGCGTTTGTCCCCGTCCCCGCGGCCGTCAATGCCGCGCTTGTCCATTCATGCTCTCCGAGGGCAGGAACAGCAGCTCCATTTGGGAGGCTCCAAGGTGCCTGCCCAGGGGGGCACATTGCCCTGTTTGTTTGGAGACAACGCCTTTATCTCCCTTCCCGGGATGAGGGTGCTGGAGCAGGGACAACAGGACCGCAGGAGGCTGCTTCGTCTGGCGGCTCCCGCTGCACGAGGCCGGGGCCTCCTCCTTGGGGACAACAGGGATGGGGAAAAGCTCCTGAGGGTCCCTCCTGCTGAGGTGCCTCACCTGACCTCGTTTTATCTGGACGGCAACTCTGGGGGGAAGGGACGGGCATTTTCCACAGGATAACACGACGTGGATGAGCTCCTGGATGCTGCTGTGGTGGTGAAGGTCCATATCCATATCCCAGACCATTCCCTCAGGGTGAATTATCCCCACGACAAACAAAAAATTAATAACGTTAATTAGCAGCTACGTACCAGCACCAAGCGGAGACTCGATCCAGCTGCCCAGAGCTTTCCCATGTTCAGCAGTGACTGGGAGAGGGAATACTCAGGGAAGCATGAGGAGTTGGAAAAGCTGACGGCAGATCCTGAGCTGTGTTCCTGCTGCTCTGCTGCTTCCAAAGAAAAAACCCAGGGATGCAGTCCCTGGGCGCTGACCTCACTGAAGGGCAACCCTGCGGCTCTGGGAAGGCTCTTGGGGAATTTGGAGATCCAGGGTGAGCCACAATCGGCCCAACTCTAAGACACCCACACCACACACACGGGGAACTCGGGATAACTCAGGATTTGGAGCGGTGCTGCCTCTCCTAGGAACCCCCCCAGCACAAAACAATCCTTAGGGAGGGAGATTAAGAACGGAACGGCACCGGGACACAGGAGCAGAGGCAGCCAAGCATTGCTGGGAACACCGCGTCCAGGTCGGACACATCATTCCCTCCCTTCCAACTGGGAGGCACCAAGGTCTGTCCAGGCTGGACGATCTCCAGAGGAGACTGGGTGAAAAAAGCAGAGCCATTTATCTGGATGGGACTTTTTCCAGGGCTTGGGAAGGGCCATCCCAAGTTTTGTGCAACCACCATGGATCTTTCACGAGGAGGAGCGCCGGGTCACCAGGGTTTTCCTGCTGCTCATGCAGCTGGGATGTTTGCTCAGGAATTGTCTCCCAAGGAAATCACAAAGGGTATCAGAAGCTTCCTCGGCCATGTGGCACCAAGCTCCCAAGGAGGATCTCACTTTTCCCAGGATCTAACATGACCAAGAGAAGCGGGACAGGTCCAGGACTGTCATTTCTGCCTCCATGATCCCATGGCAGGGGGTGCAATGGGATGGTCCTTAAGGTCTCCCTTTTAACCCAAACCATTCTGGGATCCTACACAATTGAACTCATTACAGAAACCCCAAAATTCCCGAGGGATTACAACCATGCCGGCTCTTCCCACATCCACTTTTCACAGTGAACTGAGGTTACTTTTTTTTTTAAAAAAATCCAACAAAAACCTTGTTTGCCTTTTCTGACCAACTCTGAGCCGTCTTGGAACATATTTCCTGCTCCAGGGATTTAGCAAACACTTCCCAGACAATACAGCCGAGATACCGAAGGCGCTGCTTGGATCCCGTCCATCCCTCACGCTCCCTGGGTGTTCCCGGGATCACTTCAAAGTGCTGGGCTGCCTGGAGAGGCCCAAATCCAGAGGGAAGGTGCCTGGCACACTGCTTGAGCATGTGGCATGGGGAGGAGAGGATCAGGAGGTCAATTGGGAGGGTGGGAATGAGTCGTATCCCAATGAAACACCAGGCACAAGGATTTTCCTAGCAGAGACCCCCCAGGAAGGGACCTGGGCCAAAAACATTCTAGGGGGACCTGACAGGAGCCAAGTGGGGCTCAGGCTCTGCTCCCAAGGAACGAGGGACAGGAGAAGAGGAAACGGTCTCAAATTGCAGCAGGGGAGGTTTAGGCTGGACATTAGGGAAAATTCCTTCATGGAAAGGGTTGTAAAGCACTGGAACGGGTTGCAGTGGTGGAGTCCCCATTGCTGGAGGGATTTGAAATCCGTGTGGATGTGGCACTTGGGGATGTGGGACAGCAGTGGCCTTGGTAGTGCCAGGGGAATGGTTGGACTCAGTGATCCCAGGAGGCTTTTCCAACCTAAAAGGCTCCATGATTCCGTGATCTCTGCCCACGCGGGGTGAAAGAACCTCCCAAGATTCCTGGCCCCTTGTTTCTGTTCAATCGCCCGTGCAAGGGATTACAGGGATATGAGAAAGGAAGAGGTGGCAAAGCCTTTTTCTCCTGGCAAAACTGGGATGGTGACCTCAATCTCACGGATAAACTCTCTGTGGCAGTGGGAAAAAACCTTGGGAGTTCATCCCTGCTGCAACACAACCGGCAACGAGGGAGAAACACCTTAACCACGTGAGAATGGGGAAGGGTTGCACTCCATGATCCTGCAGGGTTTTCCAACTTAAATCCAACTTCTTACAGGTTGGAAATCCTGTAAAAATCCCTCTCAGTGATCGTTCCTGACTTGTTGCATCCACAGATGCCCCCTCTGGATGCCCAGAGCCACACTCCGTGCACTTCAAAACCACGAAGCAGGAAAGGTCCTGTTGGACTGGGCTGAGTTTGTCCAGTTCCTCTTCCCGAGAGCACCAGCACAACTTCCAGCATCCGAGCTCCTCATCCCAGGCTGTGAAAGGTGTTCCCAGCCTGCAAGTCCTCACAGGGCCGTTCCCTGTATCCCCCTGGCTCCTCAACACCGTGAGGTGAGTTTGGGAACACCATTTATCACACGGGATGGGTTGGGTTGGAAGGGACCTTAAAGATCATCCAGTCCCACCTTTTCCATGGGCAGGGACACTTCCCACTAGTCCAGTCCTTCACTGCACATCCACCTCTCCATTCCAACCCCCCTTCCCAAAAAATGAATTGAAACAAGACGGGACAGAGGGGGCACGGACAAGGGAGGGTTACCCCCTACCCAGAACTCCTCGGATTTTGGGATCGATGGGATCTCATCCGGGAAAAGCCCATTCCTGCTCAGGAGAGGGGTGGTGAGTGCACTATCAGCGAGCAGCCGACTGTGAAATGGTTTGATGGCCCTTGTAAGGCTCCGTTTTCCAGGTTTTCCTTTACTTACGCAGGTGTTTCATTCCCAATAAAGTCAAAGCGCCCTTTTCGGTGCTTCCATGAATCAATGTCCATAAACCCTGGCTTGTCATAACAGAGGAGATAAGCCAAGATCCAGCAGGCCGATAAGACGTTTGCTTTCCTGTTCATCTGAATTTCGAGCAATCGTCTCTTGGGATTAAAAGTCATAAATGATGCGGATGCCCCAATCCCTGGAAGGGTTCAAGGCCGGGTTGGATGGGGCTTGGAGAGACCTGGGATAGCAGAAGGTGTCCCTATTCATGGAACAAGATGGGATTTAAGGTCCCTTCCAACGCAAACCATTCCAGGATTCTATCAATCAATGAATGAAACCTCCATTTTTTTTGGAAATCCCACCTGAATCTTCCACAAACCCCGTTCCAAGGCAAATCCCAGGCCCTCTGCACTGTCTCCTCCCCAGCAAACTGCTTGGGTAGGGAAACCAGAACAACTTGCCACTCCACAGCAAAGCTGGGGCGATATCAAAGACCGTGGAGAAAACCATGGAAAATCCAATAAACCCCAGCAAAAATTCCTTTAATGCCTGGTTTTTACACCCAGGCTGGATCCGAGCACACCGAGGCTGTTTAAAACTCCAGCCTTGGCTCTTCCAGCCAGTTCTCTTCCCCACCACCCCAAAACCCAGGGAAATCCACAAAGCGTTCACTCTCATTCCGCGGTTCCGTCTGCTCCGTTTGCAGCCAGGCCTGGCCACTCTTCTCGCATTTCCCCCTCCCCATTTGGAGTGACTGCCCCAAAGCAGCCAAAGTTCAGCGAGATAAGTGGTGGATGCCGAGTGTCACGTTACATTTTCCCTCAGGAAGGAGGCCTTTCCTTCAAAGGTGCCTCGAACGTGCTCCCAGTGCCTCTGGAAGCCGACAGGAGCATGGGATTCCGGGCTGGCCACGCCATCCACTGCCACCAGGGAGAAGATGGAGGTGGAACTCGATGATCTTTAATGTCCCTTCCAACCCGAAGCATTCTGTGATTCCATGCCCTGCTGTGCGTGGAAGAATGGGGAGAAGGAAGGCCTGTTGGATAAGCAAGGGCAGGCCAAGCATGTCAGTGAGGTGGAATAAAAGGATACATCCATGAAAATATAAGTGGGAGCCACCAGTGGACAGCCAAGAGTGGTGTGCAGTCACAGAACCCTGGAGTCGTTTGGGTTGGAAGGGACTTTAAAGCTCATCCAAGTTCCATTCCCTGGATGGTGGGACAGGGACACCTTCCACTGTCCCAGGTTGCTCCAAGCCCAGTCCAGCCCGGCCTTGGACACTTCCAGGGATCAATCCACCCCGCATTTCTCACAGCTCCCATTTTCCCTCCACAGCAGCAGGACACCTCTCCTGCTCTCTGCAACTGTCTCATCCCTCTCTGCCCATCCCCAGCCCTGGTATCCCTCTGGAATGCCCTGTGCTGAGGGTTGTCTCTCCTGGATGATACTGGAGCACGGGATGGGCACCTGGAAAGCGGCGGCTTGGCCCCCAAAGGCACGAGGCCATTCCTGTTTGTGTCTCCAGCCACAGCTGCTCCCTTGTCCTCTGGCACGGCACACGCTGGTTAATCATTCCTCAAGCACATTCGGTGTCCCGGGATTCTTATCGGAGGGTGCAAAGTCCAATCAGCAACACCACTGGGAAGAGGAAGGAGGGTTCCCCGGCAAGGGCGGCAGAGCCGTGCCGGAGCAACGCCGTGCCCAGGCCGGGGTGCATGGGAGGGATGCCAAGGCATGGGCTGGGAAGTGCTGAGGGTTCACTTGCACCTTCCTAGCACAGCTCCTGGCACCAGATCATGGAGTTCTGGAATGGTTTGTGGTTGGGAGTGCTGTAAGGATCATCCAGATCCACCCCTGCCATGGGCAGGGACACCTTCCACGACCTCAGGTTGCTCCAAGCCCTGTCCAGCCTGGCTTTGGACACTGTCAGGGATCCAGGGGCAGCCACAGCCTCTCTGGGTACCCTGTTCCACCACCCTCACCAGCAGATCCCTCTGGCCATTCCCACCAGGAGGAATCCATGAGGCCCCTGACCAGAAGAGGGAAAGCAGAGCAGGATCCCATCTCTCTTCTCTGAAACAATCACATTCAGGAGCCATTTAATTCCCTCCTTCTGGCAGCTGGGACCACTCTGTCCTGGAAGGGCCCTCGCTGAGAAGGGTGAGGGAGCTGAGGGAAACCTGCACATCCAGCATCCCAAGGCTCCTCCTTGACCAGGATTCCTTTCCTGTATCCCTGCACGCAGCAGCCCTTCCACACCCCATCCCAGGAGTGGGCTCAGCCAGATCTCTGTGTCACCGTTTCCATCCTGCTCCCAACTCCAGCACAACTCCCTCTAATCCACCCCAACTGTCACCTCTTCCTGAAGCTTCTCCCTGTGTCCAGGCACTGCTCCCAGGGCACCAACCCATGGAAGGGGCATTACTCAGGACATTATCCAGGCAAAGTTCCTCCTCACGGAGCCTCATGCTGACATCACCTTTCCAAATCCCAATTCGCCCTTTATCGGCTTTAGGGATCCACCCTCCTGTGAACGGCTCTCTGGCCTTACTCCACCGGGATGTCTCCTGCACTTTTCCCAGGATAAAGGAGTTGTGGGGTCCAGGATAAAGGAGTTTTGGGGAACTGGGAGGGAGGAGCACCAGCACAACCATCACAAGACCGTGCTGGAAGCCGCGGCCTTTGGCACCAGCCTTTCCCTGAGGATGAGGATGAATCCTTTGGCTGAAGGGTCCGGGAATCTCCTGCTGGGATGGACGTGGCAGCTTTCCCCCAGTGTCCAGGAATGGCACCTGGGTGTGGTGATGAGCTCAAGGGAAAGCTTTTGTCTCTTCCCTGCTCTGCTCAGGCCCTGGGATGGAGCTGGACCCAGCAGCATCCTCACGTCACCTGCTGCTCTTGAGGGCTGACCGGGGCGGGCAGGGAAGCTTCCAACAGAGGGAAGAGGGAGGAGAACCAGGGAACCATCCCATTGGGAAGAGAGATGGAGAGGCAGAGGGGAAAGCAAGGCAAGCCACGGAAGGGCCGGGGGATCCGTGCCGTTACCTGCTCGGATCCAGCGCATCCTGAGCATGCTGAGAGCCGATGTCAAGCTCCCGCCGGATCCCTGCTCTCTCCCTGTGTCATTATTCCCTGAGCTCAGCTCCTCCAGCTCCCGGAGCTGCCTCTGCCTGTCGGTTTTTCTATTCCCTCCGGGAAGAGTGGGAGGGCTGGGGAGGCGGCCGGGCGGCCGCCACTCCGTGCTGGGATTTGGGACCGCGAGGGGATTACCCGCAGGGATGGTCATGTGTTTGTGCTGTACCAGCTTCCCCGGGCCCATTCCGGCACGGGCTGACTCCCGGCTCCCAAAGAACTCCGGGCAAAGCCTCTTACCTTCCCGCGGCGCCAGCCAGGCCCCGCAGCGACTGTCACCTGTGTGTCCCCGAGCCGCTCCTCCCACGGCCCCGAGCCCCCCCGGCGGGGATCACGCTGGGCTTTTCCAAGGTGTTCTCCCCCAACCCTTGCCACGGAGGCTCCGTGTGGGAAAAGCTCTCCCCGACGTCAGGGCTCGGAGATGGATTTGGGGGCAGGCAGAGGGTGAAGAGTAAGCACGGAGCCCCAAAAGAGTCGGTTTTTTTAAGGAATTCCAAGGAAAGTGATGTGATCCATGCAGTTGCATTTCTATGTCAAGCCCAGGAACCTAAAATGTGGGACACCAGGACGGATCCCCCAGGCTTCATTGTCCTCCTGCCCTTTCTGCTCCCAGTTTTCAGCCCCGAGACATCCCAAAGCAACAGGAAGACTTGGGAGCAGTCCCTGGATTCTCATGGTTTACACCAGCAGGAGTCTGACCAGTGAATTCCTTCTCCATCCATTCCCACCACCACCGAATCCCCCTTACGGCCCAGCATGGGGGACAAGGGGCAATCTCAGCTGTCCCCCATCACCTCGCAGCCTCAGCTCCGGCATTTTGTGTTCCTTCATCCAAGGAAATCAGGGAAATGCTCCAGACCTCTTCCCATGAGGCGACACTTCCTCCTCACGGGCCCCAAGTGCTCCATAATCAAAATCCCCGGGAGTGTCACCAACACCAGGAACACGGGAACAGGTTGTCCAGAGAAGTTGTGGATGACGGAGGGCAGGTTTAGGTGGGATATCGGGAAGAAATCCTTCCCTGGGAGGGTGCTGAGGCCCTGGAATGGATTTCCCAGAGAAGCTGTGGCTGCCCCATCCCTGGAAGCGTCCAAGGCCAGGCTGGACAGGGCTTGGGATAGTAGGAGGTGTCCTTGCCCATGTGAGACTGGATGACCTCTAAGGTCCCTTCCCACCCAAACCACTGCAGGATTCCATGATGGCACATACCCAAACATTCCCACAGGCAAAACCATCCACTCCTGCTCGCTCCCAGCTCGGAGATTCCGAGCCCAGCAACCCCTGCACGGACACGCAGCTGCTCCACAGATGATATCCCCAGCGCTCCGTAGAAACCTGTGGAACTGCTGGATAACCCTCAGGGAACTCTTCCCCTTCTGCTGACCCAACTCTTGTCTTTCCCAGCTCCACCTCAACCCCGCCGAACTCCCGGCTCTCCTTTCTCCGTTCCTTTCCCGAATCCCCGCTCCCCAGCCCCCGCCGGCCCCTCTCTGCACATCTTTCCCGCTGTACATTCTTCCCTGAGCCCTTATCTCATAAATTAGCCGGGAGAGGGATCCCAAATAGCTGAGCCGTGGCGTAAGCGTTTCCCTGGGGCAGGGGCGGGCGGGAGCAAGGGAAAGGTTGGGAGCAGGATGCCAGCCAAGGGTCAGACGTTGTCAACTCCCTCCTTTCCCTTTGAATCCAAACACAAACGCTCCAGGAACACTCCCAAACCCGTGGAAAGCTCCTTTCCCTCTGCTGCCAGAACCCCCCCGGCATCCCACGCTCGCCGCTCCGGGAACTTTCTCCTGAGAGTTCCTCGGCAGGATGGTCCTGGGCGCCTACAAACACACGGATGGGCTGTGCTGAGACACAGCACGGAGGTCGGGAAGATTCCTGAGTAGGAAGGGATGATCCACAAGGCTCATCCCAGTCCAGCTCCTGGCCCTACATGGGACAATCCCAAAAATTCCGCAACATGCCTGAGAGCATGAGGACAGCGAGGATCTTCTGAACGTGGGAGAAGCTCAGCTTGAGGGCACTCAAAAGGGAAAGCCAGGATTGCATTCCCAGCCCCTTCATTCCAGGAGAGAATGGAGTTATTTCCAATCCATCTTTTCCCTAAGAGGGAATCATCTTTTCCTTTTCCATAGCCCATCCCAAACACCAGAGCAAAGCCTGGGATCTTTCCCATCCTTTTTTATGCTTCTCCATCCTCACAGACTTCACCCTCAAAGAGCAGCCAGCCATATTCCAAGGAAATAAGGATATCTGGGAAAACAAGGATACGCAAGGAAACGAAGATATCCACGGAAGTAAATATATCCAAGAAAACAAGGATACCCAGGGAACAAGAATATATAAGGAAACAAGGATATCCAGGAACACAAGGATACCCAGGGAAACAAGGATAGCCAGGAAACAAGGATATCCAGGAAAACAAGGATATCCAGGAAACAAGGATACCCAGGAAACAAGAATATATAAGGAAACAAGGATATCCAGGAACACAAGGATACCCAGGGAAACAAGGATAGCCAGGAAAACAAGGATAGCTAGGAAAACAAGGATGCCCAGGGAAACAAGAAAAGCTAGGGAAATAAGGATATCCAGGAAAACAAAGGGTACCCAGGGAAACAAGGAAATCCAGGGAAACAAGGAAAACCTGCCTGACGAGAAACAATAAAGAATTTAGGAAATCTCCAGGTCCACCTCTCACAGCCAGGAAAACTAGAGGCACGGATGGGACCTGAGATTTTGGGAGCACTGGCTTCCCAAAACAAGCCTAGCTCTGTGGATGGGACCAGTCACCAATTCCAGCCAAATTCCGGGATTTGGAATGACCACAGGCACCGATTCTTCCCCAGCTCCACCAGCACAGCCCCCACTCCCAAAAGCCTCCATGAGGAGCCCTGTTAATCCTTGTCTGACACTGGGAAATACCGAGGGCTCAGGGATTCCTCTTAAATCTTCTGGGATTGCTTAGAGCAGGCTCAGATCCCAGGAAAACCAGAGTCAAGCAAAGGAGTGAGAATTCCCAAATTATTCCAAGGTTCTCAGCCTGCAGGAAGAAATCTCTTCGGGGATGGGATGAGCTGTGAGAAGAAAATAGTTCACTCCAAGAGAAAAAGAAGTTGGAAAATTATTTCCTCGGGATGGGAATCCACTGATAAATTTTAAAGGAGTGATGGGATAATTCATTTATTCCTGTAAATGATTAAATTCCAGCAGATCTATTGTTCACCACATCCAGAAACCATTAATACCTCGGGAGGGCCAGATTCCAGAGTAAATCCAACTCCGTGCCGTGATTTAAGGCCCTGACCTTCACTCCCAAAAACCCAGAGGATCACTTTGGCCTCAGAATTCCTCGGAGCACCACAATTAAAGCGGGCCGAAGAGGGAAAAACCAAGCAGCAATTCCTGGTGGTAAAACTTCCTCCTGTTCCCTTCGCCCCCTCCAGCTCCGTGTCGGGACAGATGCTCTGGAATAAACAGCGGGAAAGGGATCGAGCTGCCCAAACAAAGTTGTGCCCCTGGAATATTCGGCTCAGAGAGGTTTTAAGAAGGATTTTATAGCTGAGGGTAAGAAATATCCTGCAGGCAGCACAGTTTCCTTGATCCTGGATTTTTACGGGGACGGGATGGTTTTGATTCAAGAGAAAGAAAAAAGAAGGAGAAAGAGATAAAAGAGGGGGAAAACAAGGAGGAAAAAGGGGGAGAAAGGAGGAGAAATGCGAGAAACAGGAGGAAAAGGGGAGAAAATAAGGAGGAAAAAGGGGGAGAAACAGGAGGAAAAAAAAAGAGAGGAAGAATCCCAGGATGGGTGAGGTTGTCAGGGACCTCTTGGAGTCATCCTGTTCGAGCAGGATCCCCTCCAGCACCCAGAAAGAACAGGAAAACAGGAAAAGAAAGGAATCTCTAATAAAGATGCTCTGTGGACAGGGAGAAATTCCACATTTCCAACTGAAGAGAGCTGGTCCCTAAATAACATTGGGATGCTGAGCCAGGGCTGTGCCAGACTCCCGGGAGTGCTCGGCATCCCCAGGATGGGAAGTGGGAGAGGAGGATGGAGGAGCTTGGCCCAAGCGAAATCCTGACACCAAAGGAAACCCCAGAAGGCTGCAGGGAACATGGGCTGGGAGAGGCCGATAAGAGCCCTCGTGGTGAGGCTTCCCATCCTCCCTAATCCTGGGGCTCCTGGGAATCTGGGACCACGGCTGGAGCTAACAGGGGGTGCTTCTTCCTTTGAAGAAGAGGAGATGCCTTGCTGAGGGATGCCAGGAGAGAAGGAAGCGAGGAGGAAGCATCTTGAGCTTCCACTCGCTCCCGAGAGCATCTTCTGTTCCCACTTCCCAGGATAAATCCTTCTACTGACCAAAGAATCCACAGGAACACCATTGTCCCACACCCCAGCTGCCCCTGCACTGCGCAATCCCACTGCTCCAAAGGGGATCCCAGCTCCGGAGCTGACCCATGGACCGGGATCCACCCCAGGAGCTGTTGGGGCAAAGGAGCCTCGCTGGGATGAGCACATTATCCCCTCAAGCAGGACAATATTCCCTCATCCCAAAGGACACGGCCTGTGGCAACTAAACCTCGGCTTGGCAAGCAACCCTCTGGAAAACAAGGCAGGGAAACGAAGCGGTAAGGGGGAAAGAGAAGGAAGCAACCACCCCACAAGGAAGAGCGGAGCATGCCAACAAAGCCAGAGCTGGGAAGGGAACACGGAGCCAAGGCAGGAACAACAATGGGATCGGGCTCCCAGCACATCCCAGTTCAGCCACCACCAATCACCAAATTCTCTTCCGGACCACTTTCCCCACCCTGGTGGGAAGGAGAGAGATCCACAGCCATGCAGTGTCCAAAGGGGTCCAGAGGCCAGAGCCACTGCCATGAGCCTGCTCCCACTCCAAGGATGGTGAGGGACATTCCAAGGTCCCCGTTGGGGTCGCGGTGGGAATCTAACGCACGGCACAACACAATTCCCAGCTGTGCACTGGAGGATGCACAACTGCCCCTGGATTGTGCCCAGGGACAGGGATCTGTGCCATTCCAGAGCGGGACGGTATGGAGCCAGGCTGGAAAAGCTGGGATTGCTCAGCCTGGAGAAGGGAAAGCACCAGAGAGAGCTCAGAGCCCCTTGCAGCGCCCAAAGGGGCTCCAGGGGAGCTGCAGAGGGACTTTGGCGAAGGGCCTGGAGTGACAGGACACAGGGAACGGCTTCCCGCTGCCAGAGGAGGGGGTCAGACGGGATGTTGGAAAAGGAATCCCTCCCTGTGAGGGTGCTGAGGCCCCGGAATGGATCTCCCAGAGCAGCTGCGGCTGCCCCATCCCTGGCAGTGTCCAGGGCCAGCTCGGAAAGGGCTGGGGGCACCCTGGGCTGGCGGAAGGTGTCCCTGCCCGGGGCAGGGGGTGCCACTGGACGATCCTTAGGCTCCCTTCCCACCCAAGCCATTCCAAGGCGCGCGCCGCGTGCCGCCTTCGGGGGGGATCCCGGCAGCGGGCTCAGGGACCCCGGGATCGCCGTGGCCCCGAGCCGGTACCTTCAAAGAAGCGCTGCAGAGCCTCCGTCTCGTCCACCACCTCCATGGCTGGGCCATGCACGGGCCGGCCCCGCCTCAGTCCGTGCGGCTGCAGGGGGGCATCGCCCCGGCCCGGGGGGGCCCCGCCGCGACCCCCGAGCCCCGTCCGAGCCCCGTGTGAGCCCCGTGCGAGCCCCGCTCTCAGCGCCGGGCTCCCGGTGCCGGCGCCCAGCGCGGCCGCCCGATGCCCATGGGCGTCCGCCTAGCGCTGCCCCGGACTCGGGCTGCTGCGGCCGCTCCTCCCTCTTTTCCCGCTCCCCTCCCTCTTTCCTCGCTCTCCTCCTTCTTTCCCTACTCCCCTCCCTCTTTTCCTTGCTCCCTCCCACTTTCCCTCCTCCTCTCCCTCTTTCCCTGCTCCCCTCTCTTCCCCTACTTCCCTCCCTCTTTTCCCTGCTCCCCTCCCTCTTTCCCTGCTCCCCTCCCTCTTTTCCTTGCTCTCCTCCCTTTCCCTGCTTTTCCCCGCTCCCCTTCCTCTTTCCCTCCTCCCCTCCCTCTTTTCCCAAATCCAAAAATCCGGCGGCGAAGCTCTAAAAAGCGGTCACGAGCCACCCAGGAACAGCCACTAAAGCGCCGGAAAAGAGATACTAAAGAGCCAAGATCTGTGTGCAAATCAAAGCAGAAAATAATAATAATAATAATAAAAAGCGCGGCAAATCACCAGAAAACAACGTTAAAAAAACCCACAACACCACAACAAAAAAACAAACAAAAAAAGCTACCGAAAAACCACAACAAATCCCCCCAAAACACCCACAAAAAACCACAAAAAAAATTAAAAAAAAAAAAAGGCACAAAAAAACCAGGCCCAAACAATCAAATTTTGTCCAGAAACCACCAAAAAAATACCCACAAAGCACCAAAATCTGTCCACAAGGCAACAAACCACTTAGAGAGAAATGTCCCCAAAGCACCAAAATTTGAGCACAAAACATCCAAATTTGTGCAAAAAATACCCAAATCGGCCACAAAGCAAAGTCACGAGGCAACAAAAAATCATCCAAAAGCTGCCAAAAGTCCAGCCAAAAACCGCTGAAATAAACACCCACAAAGCACCAAAAAACAGCCACAAAGCACTTTAAAAAAAGAGCCCCAAGCCACCCAAAAATCCAGCCATAAAGCACCAAAATCTGTCCAGAAACCAAAAACCAGCCACAAAATATAAAAATCTGTCCACGGAACACCAAAATCCCCTCACAAAACAACAAAATTTGACCCCAAAGCAACAAAATCTCCTCACAAAACACCAAAATTTGTCCCCAAAGCAACAAAATCCCTCACAAAACACCAAAATTTGTCCCCAAAGCACCAAAATCACCTCACAAAACACTAAAATTTGTCCCCAAAGCAACAAAATCCCCTCACAAAACACCAAAATTNTTGTTCCCAAAACACCAAAAATCCCCTCACAAAACACTAAAATTTGTCCCCAAACTACCAAAATCCCCTCACAAAACAGCAAAATTTGTGCACAAAACACCAAAATCTACCCAAAAACAATGTCACGATGCACCAAAAAATGCAGGCCCAAAGCCACCAAAATCTATCCAGAAATCACCAAAAACACCCACACAGCACCAAAATCTGTCCCTAAAGTCACAGGGCACCAAAAATCACCACAAATCAGCAACAATCCAGCCACAAGCTACCAAAATCTGTCCAGAAAGCACTAAAAAAATAGCCAGAAAGCACTAAAATCTGTTCACAAAGCACCAAGACCCAGCCACAAAGTCCCAAAAATCTGACACAAAACCCCAAACCCACCAGAAATCACAAAAACACAGCCACAAACCACCAAAATCCTCCCAGAAATTCCAAAAGCGGCCACAAATCACTGGAATTCAGTTTAAAAAAAATAGAAAAAAAAAGGTCACAAATCACTGGGATCGGGGCACAAATTCCAAACCCAGGAAATCCCCAAAATCCAGCCTCACGTTCCAGCAAATCATCTGAATCCAGTCACAAATCGCCCTAAATCAGCCCCAACACCAAATCCAGCCCTAAATCACCAAAATGCAGCTGCAAATCACCCAAATCCAGCCCCAAATCCAGTCACAAATAATCACAGATCACCCTAAACCAGCCCTAAACACCAAATCCCCTCTAAATCCTCAAAATCCAGCTCCAAACCACCGAAATCCAGCCTCAAACACCAAATCCAGCTCTAAATCACCAAAATTCAGCCCTAAACCAGTCCCAAATCACTCTAAACCAGGGCCAAACACCACATCCAGCCCTAAATCATCAAAATCAATCTGCAAACCACCCAAATCCAGACTCAAATCACACTAGCCCCAAACACCAAATCCAGCCCTAAATCATCCAAATCCAGCCCCAAATCAGACCCAAATCTTCCTAATCCAGCCCCAAACTCCAAACTCAGCCCTAAATCATCCAAATCCAGCCCCAAATACCAAATCCAGCATTAAATTCTTCCTAATCCAGCCCCAAACTCCAAACTCAGCCCTAAATCATCCAAATCCAGGCCTGAATCAGCCATAAATCACCCTAAACCAGTCCAAATTGCCCTAATCCACCTCTAAATCATCTGAATCCAGCCCCAAATCATTCAAATCTAGCCCTAAATCATCCAAATCCAGGCCTGAATCAGCCATAAATCACCCTAAACCAGTCCAAATTGCCCTAATCCACCTCTAAATCATCTGAATCCAGCCCCAAATCATTCAAATCTAGCCCCAAATCATTCAAATCTAGCCCTAAATCATCCAAATCTAGCCCTAAATCATCCAAATTCAGCCCCGAATCAGCCCCAAACACCAAATCCAGCCCTAAATCATCCAAATTCACCCCTAAATCAGCCCCAAACACCAAATCCAGCCCAAACACTGAAATCCAGCCCCAAATCAGTCCCAAATCCAGCCCCAAATCCAGCCCCAAACAGCAAATCCAGCCCTAAATCCCCAAAATTCAGTCCCAAATCAGCCCCAAACACCAAATCCAGCCCTAAATCATCCAAACCCAGCCCGAAATCAGCCCCAAATCCAGTCCCAAATCAGCCCCGAACACCAAACCCAGCCCTGAATCCCACCCCAAACCCCACTCCCTGTGGAGAAGGCCCCGCCGGGATTTGCTCTCCCCAAATGTTCCCACAAACCCCAAAAATACCCAGCTCCCCCTCCCCTCCTTCCCACCCAGCCCATGAGGACCCCAAGGGACGATTCCCGCCGGGAATGGCGCCCGTGGAAGTTGGGAGTTGCGGGAGCGCCGGGGCCCTGCCAGCCCCAAACTGTGGGGCTATTCTGCGGGGTCACAAAGAGGGATTGTGCGGCCCCACGTCCCGATGGAGGAGGGCAGATTCTCCGGGATATATAAATATATTTATCCCGCTCCCACAGCTGTGCGCTGAGCAATTCTTCTCCCGGGAGAGGAGGGGGATTGAGGATTGGGGACAGTAATGGGTTTATTATTTCGGGATGGAGAGAACGAGTCCTTTTTTCTCTCTCCTCTTTCTCTCTCTCCACATTAAGACAATTGTTATTCCCTGCTCCCCTTGTTCCTGCCCTCGGAACCCCGTTTTGGGCACAAGCTGCGTGGGAAGGAAGGGAAATGAAGGAAAAAAAGAGTTTTCCCGGGGAAAAAAAACCAGCCCGGCCTAAACTCCATGAGATGTTGGTCTGTAATATTTAAATTAAATAAAGATTAAATCCAGCGCTAAAATCAGGATCGGACTGGATGATCATTGGGGGTCTTTTCCAACTCAGGATATTCCATGATTCTAGGATTTGGAATCCTGGAATGCGTGGTTCTGTCGTTTAGAATCCTGGAATCCACAGAATCCTATTCTGTGGTTTTATGGCTTTGTAAAAATCATGCTTTGATTTGTCCCCAAAGCACCAAAATCTCCTCACAAAACACCAAAATTGTTCCCAATGCACCAAAATCTCCTCACAAAACACCAAAATTGTTCCCAATGCACCAAAATCTCCTCACAAAACACCAAAATTGTTCCCAATGCACCAAAATCTCCTCACAAAACACCAAAATTGTTCCCAATGCACCAAAACTCCTCAAAAACAACCAAAATTTGACCCCAAAAAAGCACCAAAATCTCCTCACAAAACAACAAAATTTGTCCCCAATGCACCAAAATCTCCTCACAAAACACCAAAATTGTTCCCAATGCACCAAAATCCCCTCACAAAACACCAAAATTTATCCCCAAAGCACTAAAAATCCCCTCACAAAACAACAAAATTTGTCCCCAAAGCACCAAAATCCCTCACAAAACACCAAAAAGTGTCCCTAAAGCACCAAAATCCCCTCACAAAACAACAAATTTTTTCCTAAAACACCAAAATCCCCTCACAAAATAAATTTTTTTTCCCCAAAGCACCAAAATCCCTCACAAAACACCAAAATTGGTCCCCAATGCACCAAAATCCCTCACAAAACACCAAAATGTGTCCCCAATGCACCAAAATCTCCTCACAAAACACCAAAATTGTTCCCAATGCACCAAAACTCCTCAAAAACACTAAAATCTGTCCCCAAAGCACCAAAATCTCCTCACAAAACAACAAAATTGTTCCCAATGCACCAAAATCCCCTCACAAAACACCAAAATCCCCTCACAAAATAAAAAATTTTTCCCCAAAGCACCAAAATCCCCTCACAAAACACAAAAATTTGGTCCTAAAGCACCAAAATCCCTCACAAAACAACCAAAATTTGTCCCCAATGCACCAAAATCCCCTCACAAAACACTGAAATTATTTAGAATAATTTAGATTTTTAGATTTAGAATCCCAGAATGGCTTGGATTGGGAGGGACCTTAGAGCTCATCCATGGAATTACTGAGCTGGGAGTTGTTGCAAGCAATGAGATCCTGCTTTACACCTCCAGGATCCTGGGAAAATCCCAGTCAGGACTCACTTTCCTCACAGAAAGATCCAAAGGGCAAATTTCCACATGATTCTGGTTCAAATATCCAAAATATTGAATATTTGGGATACATCCTTGGCTGAGAGCATTTTTCCTCCTCTTCTCTCCCTGTCATTCCCGTCCTCTCCCAAAAGTTGCCTCGTAATCAACTTTGTTTGTACTAAAATCCTTTTTTTTATAGGACTCTAATTCAGGATAACTCGAAGCATCTGCCTCCCTCCTTCATTTCCTTCTGCACTGAAGGATGGAATCCCAGAAGTGATCTCGAGGGACAGGGATCATGGAATCCTGGAATGGTTTGGGTGGGAAGGGACATAAAATCCCATCCAGTTCCACTCCCCCAAGTTCCTGCCTACAACCTGGTCCTACGGGAGGGAGGAGGATCAAAAGATTTGGGAAAGCAGCCTGAGGCCGGATTTGGAACCCTCTGGATCGACCGTGTGGGCCTTGGCCTGGGATTCCCCCTCCTAAGGGGTAAAATTCTGTGGAGCAACTCATTCCCAATAAAAATAGGATGCTTCCCTCCTTTACTTAGGGACAACATCAACATTCCCATGGGACAGCTCCTGAGTGCCACACACCAGGCAGGAAAATCCCTTTGGGAACGGCTCATGAAGGATTCAAATCCTCAAATTTGAGGGTTCTGCCCTCACCGAGTGGCTGCTGCTCCTGAAAAACCCTCTTTTTCTGGATATCTCCCTTGGAATTTTTGCTCCTTCCCATCTTTCCTCCTTCCCTGGTGCCCAAATCCAGGTGTGGATGACTCGTGTCCTTCTCAGTAGAGTGTTCCTGCTGCCTCCCAGCCCTGCTGGGCTCCCACTCTCAGGGAATGCTGCTCTCTCCCTTCCCTTCTGATTAAAGGGAAAAACAGCAAGAGATGGAGCCAACCCCATCCATATGGGATGGTCCAGCTCCCTTCCTGCAGTGAAGTCACAAAATAATCACAGATCACCCTTAACCAGCCCCAAACACCAAATCCCCTCTAAATCATCAAAATCCAGCTCCGAGCCACCAAAATCCAGCCTCAAACACTGGTCAGTCCAGAGGGTTCCAAATCCGGGCTCAGGGTCCTTTCCCAAGGATCCAGCACTTCAGGGATGGGCTGGTGTGACCCCCAGGGGATCCTAGGGAGCTCTAAAGCCCAAAAAATCAAAAGTATCGCTTTGATCCGTACAGAGGTAGCTCTAGCACATCCCAGCCCGGTCCCTCATTGCTTTTCCTTTCCCCTGCCCTCCGTGTTTCCCACATTTTTCCCCCTTCCCAGTCCCCTCTGACTCATGCTCCTGGCGAACCCCGCTCTCCCTATCCCACGTGGCTCTCCAGGAGCACGACCCGGGAAGGGCTGCAGGGATATTGCTCAGGATATTACTCACGGAGGGTGTGGTTGGGGTTCCCCCCCGGGCGCCCAATTTCAAAGTCCGGTTTCCAACAAAATAATAACTCGGGAATTTCCCCTCCCTCACCCTATCCTTGCCCACATCCCAAGCTTCAGTCGGGATTCCCAGGCACGACTGGGAGGATTTGGAGTCTATTTTTAGCCTTTTCCCACCAGCTCTGAGCACAGACACCTCCAAGTCTCCAGGAGGGCGCCCTGGAATCATCAATTCGGTTCACGCGAGGCTCAGCTGAGCAGGGATCGTGGATCCAGGGATATCCAAGGGATAGAAGACCTGTTTCTCACAGTGGGACCAGGTCCCAAAGAAGCTGCTGGAGAGGCTGGAATACTCCTCTCCGGGAGTGGAATCTCCTACTCACACAGCACCCCAATCCAGGCACAAATCCCCCAAATCCCAGCCGGTTTGGGTAGGAAGGGACCCCAAAGCTCATCCCATTCCATCTGCCGCCACAGGCAGGGACACTTCCCCTACTCCCAGGCTGCTCCAAGCTTTTTCAAACCTGGACTTGACACTTCCAGGGACCCAGGGGCAGCCACGGTTTCTCTGGGAAATCCTTCCCAAGCCCCGCTGGAGGCAGAAGCAGAGCTCCCTCTGTTATCTCCTTCCAGCAGGAGCCCCGCACGGATCGATCCCTTCCTGGTTATCCATCAACTCCAAAGGGTTCCTTCCCGAGACGGAGAGAGAACACCTCCATTGATTTAGAAAGGAATAAAGGACTGTCCTCAGGGAGGAACACATGTCCCAGGAGAGCTCAGCATCCCGGGAGAGCTCAGGAGCTGGAAGCTCAAAGGATCAACCCGGGATGGGGAAGCATCACCCACCAGCTCCCGACAAGGACATCCAGGCTCCATGGAAATCCCCTGTCCAGGACAAACAAGGCCACAAGGGCTGGATGTGTTTTCCAAGGAAGTTCTGTGGCAGGAAGGATGAGTAGAGGCCGCTGGAAAATCCAAGGAGAGATTGCTGAGGAGGCAGAATGCGAACGCTGCTGGAAGAGGCCAGGAATTCCAGCTGGACCATCACCCTCACATCATCAGGGAACACTCCTCTTTTCCAATGGAAATACAACCCGGAGTCCTCGGAAAAACCCTGAGGAACTACTTGTGCCGTGCTGGTTTCCATTGAATTATTTAACAATTAGGTGCCAGCTTTAAGTAATTAAATATTCCCATTATTTTCCCTCCTTTGCTCTGCTTGCTAGGGAACACTCCAAAAATTTGGGGTTTTTTTCCGTAGTTCCAGACGGGTTTTTTCAATGGACTGGAAATTACTTTTCTCAATAAGCTGGAATGTTTTTCCTAAGGCCACCAACACACCCAGCAGCCAGAGAATCTCCTTGGAAAACACAACTACATCCCTAAGGAAGGCTTTTAATAGGTTTTATAGCAGCATCCCCCATTCCTGCTGTGTCCACATCCATCTATTTTCATCCTTAAAACCAGAATTAAAGCAGCCTCTCCTAAACACGGATTATTCTGTGTTTATCCAAGGATAGCAGCCAGAGTTGGATGCTTTCCTTCCTCAGGAGAGGAAGGGTTTCCAGAAGAGCCAATATCCTTTTATGAGGCTGATACAGCTCCGGGTAGGGGGAAAAAAAAAATCCCACAAAACCATCCAAAAACATCAGGCGATTCAACATTCCAGCACTTTTTATAGGCATTTTTATAGGAACTCAGTAGTTCAGCCACCTTTGAGCTCTTAATTCCCTGATAGGCCCTTCAGGAGCAGCCATAAAAACAATTCCATGCAGCCATTAATAGGATTACACGCTTCCAGGCATTCGTTTTCCTCCCTGGATTTCTCCTGGCTGGTCAGCGAGCTCCTGCCCTTATTCCCTGACCCTGTACACCATAAATTCAGCTCTTCCCTTTTCCAGAGTATGAATTATATGGAATTATTCAGCTGGGAACAGCTCTCAGGCAGTGAGATCCTGCTTTACAACTCCAGAGCCGTGTCCTGCGGGAGACTGGGAAAATCCCAGTTTGGACTCAGCTGGCTCACAGAAAGATCCCAGCACCTTGATGTTCATCCAAAGGGGAGATCTCCACACTGTTCAGCCTGGAATATCCAACAGATTGAATATTTGGGATATATCCTCATGCTCCTATCCCTGTCATTCCCCTCCACTCCCAAAAAATTGTTTGTTTGCACAGGCTGAATTCAACTTGGAATAACTCAAAGCATCCAGTCCCTCCCTTCATTTCCCTCTCTGCTGAAGGAGAGATCCCAAGAACTGACCTCAAGGGACAGGGATCACGGAATCCTGGAATGGTTTGGGTGGGAAGGGACCTTAAAGATCCAGTCCCATCCCTGCCATGGGCAGGGACACCTCCCACTACTCCCAGGACAACTTCCAGCTTCCTCCAACCTGCCAGTGGGATGGCAAATCCACAACCTCTGAGTGTTCCCCCAAGTGTTTTCCAGCTCCAAAGGCTGAGATCCGGAGCAGAGAAAGCTGGAGAAGAGACAACCAACCCCCAGGGATTTCCCGGATCCTTCCCGAGAGCCTCACACCAAATTCCCGGTGTCCTTCCCACCTCTCCCACGCACTCACCACCCTTTTAAGGCAGAAAACTTGGGCAAATCCCAACTATCCGTGTCCAGGACATCCTTGGGAAGAGTCACATACTCCAGCCATGCTTCCAACATCCATTTTATACAGAGTGCCATAGAATATACAGAAAATTTATATACATCCATGTTTCCGGAATTAGGTTATAATTCATCCGGATCTTTTCTTTACAGCGGGATTAGTTCGGATCTTTCGTACAGAGGTACAAAAAAAAAGTCACATGGAGAATGAAGGGCACATGAGGAGTGCTTGAATTTCCTTGGAATCTTCATGCTGGGGCAGCTCGGAGCAGGGATTCAGAGGGCAGCATTCCCGGGATGAGCATGGGGATGCAGGATGCCAGGCTGTTTTTCCCCCCAGTTGCATATCCAAGTGCTCCAAGCCCTGCCAGAAGCAGTGGGAGCAGCTCAGAGCTCCCTGGAAGGGCTGGTTCTCCCAAAAATGCCAAAGGCTTCAGCTCTAAGGAGGCAATTCGGATCCAGCAGGAAATTAATCCCGAGGTATCCTGCTCTGAGCTGCCCCAGCACGGGGTGGGACAAAGGCAGGGAGGGCTTTTCCAAAGGAAAGGGGCTCGCAGGGCACAACATTCCAGGCAGGGAGGCACAGCCCATCCCCAAATATCCCTGTGCCATTAGGAATTCCGCTTAGTGCCAGGACAGGAGCTGGAGAATGTTCCCTGGACTCGTGGAGGGAAAGATGGGAAGCTGGAACTGCAGGTGAGGCCACTTGGGCACCACTGAGCGCTGGGGACATCCCGGGAAAGGAGTCAGGACCCAAAGATTCTCCTGGGAAACGCCCCCTGCAGGGATCCCTCTGCACACAGACTTCCCAAAGCAGGATATCCATCCCCGCCTGGGACTCCCCACTCTGAGCCATCGGAACTGCACGAAGCCCGGGACGGGAAGCAGGGAAGTGGAATCCCAAGAAAAACCAACGTCAAGGCTTGTTCCAGTGCTGCAAGGATTATCGGGAATCAAGAGGTGGAGACGGGGAGAGGGTCTGGGAAGGTGGGAATGTCAGGACAGGGAGCACGGCAGGACACAGCCACGTCAGAGGGACTGGACACAGCGAGGAAAGCAGGAAAAATTCCCAGGGAGCTTACCTTTGGAAGGGGCTGCTCCAGAGCCAGGGAGAAAGGCAGCGTGGGGTGGGAGGAGATCACCTGCCTCGGGTCAGGATTTGCTTTTGGCACTTGGATATGACCTCAGGCAGCAGGGAAAAGTGGGAAGACGTGGGAAGTCCTGGCTGAGGCGGAATGGGAGAGCTCAGGAGCAAGGGCAGCTCCTGCCAGGCCTTGGCCACACTTCCATCCTCCCAGAGAAGTGGGAAAGGAAGGTGGGAGATGTCTGATCCCAGAAATCTGGGACCTGAAGCCAGGGAGACCAAAGGCACAAGAGGTATGAACTCAAAAAACGCGGGAAAAACAATGGGAATGGACACAGCAAAGCACTCGGAGGCTGATGATGATTCCCTACGACAAAGCAAAGCATTGCCCCAATCCTTGGATGTTTGGAATTTCCAGCCCTTAAGCAGCTCCTTGGAGCTGGAAGAAGGGGAAGGACATCAGTGACTGCTGATCCAGCTCCCTTCCCACCCCTCTCTCCATCCATAACTCCACTGTGGATCTGACCGGAGAGCAAAGGGCTCCCAGACTGAATCCCAGCTCCCAGCTGCACCATTCCCTGCTCTCCTTCCCACAGTTGCCAAGGACGGGCAGTGTTTGCCTCCAGCAGGATGCACGGAGCATCGCCTCCTCCACGCAGGAGCCATGAGGGGGAGCTTTGGCACAAGAAACGAGGCTCTTCCCGAAATCCAGCGGCTCCTCCCAAAAGTCAGCACCACACGGGGAAGAAAACAACGAGCCCCGTTCCCAGCAGGGCTTTCCAACTGCTTCCTTCTTTGGAATTTCTCAGCAGAGCAATTCCTGCCGGAATTCCAACCTTCCCTTTCCTGCAGCACCATTGCAAGCAGGGAATTCCAGAATTCCAGTTTGGAAGCTAATCCAGTTCCCACCCATGTGCAGGGACATCTTTCCCCATCCCAGGTTGTTCCAAGCCTTATCCAACCTGGCCTGGGATATTTCCAACGTTTGGATGCTCCAGGAAGGCTGCAGTCACAACCACCATCCCTAAACCCACGGGAATGAAATATTCCTGCTCCCATCCTGCAAAGAGGGGATGTCCTACTGCTGAGGGAAGAATATCCCAGAATGGAGAAGGGTAATGCCAGCATCGAGGGGAGCTGCAGCCCAGCGATTCCCAAGGGAAACCCAGAAGGGCTCTGCTGCCCATGGAAGTTCAATGGAGGTTCTTGGATTCAGCCCCAAAACGCAAATCCAAACGCACCCATTCCAGCGATCCTTAATCCCTCCTCATTCCCAGGGAATTTTTCCTAGGATTATTCCTATGTCCCAATTTGTAAATGAAAGCTGTGTGGGCGATTCCATGTTAATAATATTATCTGCCTGCAGGAAAAGAGCAGCAAAAGCTGGGAAAACATCAAAGTGCATGGAGAATGTGTCAGATACTGATCCTGGATCCCCACGCTTGGAGCTTTTCCTCCCTCCTGTGTGCCCTTGGAAACAGATTTCCCACTTAAATCCTGCTTGGGACCATCAACTATTCCTGGAATCTAACATCCAAAAAGGGCAGAACTGGGAATGGCTGGAATTCCATACCCACCCTCCCCACCAGCTGTGCCATGCCAGCCCTCTGCAGAGAGTGAAATCCCTCCTACAAATCCCCTTTTCTTTGGAAAGAAGTTCCTGAAAAGTTCCAAGAATCCCGTTGAACTGCTTTGGATCGTCACGAGATGCTGGGGAATCATTTTCCTGTGTGCTACCAAGGATGTGGAATGAGCCACCAGCACCCTGAGAGAAGGGAGGGATTGGGTGGCTCCTCAAACAGGTGAGAGGAATGGGAAGTAAAGAAAAGAGGGAAGTTTGAGGAGGAAATGGAGAAGGCAGTCCCGAAAGAGAAGGAACACTGATAAATATTGGGAAGGGGCTGGTATATCCCCAGCACTGCAGGATCCTTCCCAAATTTTTGGCACTGCTGCAACGAAAGCAGCAATAAAATCAATTTACTGGTGCAGAAGAGCCTCGGCTCCATTCCTCAGAAACTCTTGGAATAGTTTGTGCTGGAAAGGACCTTTAAAGGTCACTCAGCCCAAGGAAGAAGGATCAGAATGGATTTTAAGGATGAGGCATGGAATGGGAGACCCATTGGTCGCTCGGGGGTCTGGGGGGTCAGGCGCTTCCCAGCACTGCCTCTGCTCAGGGTGGGACATCCTGCTGGAATATCATGGGAATATCCAAAGATTAGAAGGCACAAAGCTGAAGAGGAAGAAGCAGAAGCCAAGAGATTGGGAAAGCTGGAGATGCTTCGTATTCCCAAGGACAGAGCGGGAAGGGAAAGCGGGAAGTGGGTACAGTACAGATGAAGGAGGTAGCTGCAGCTTCAGCATTTATCTCAGCATTCCAGGTGTGCTTTTCCAGGAGGAATCGGGAGATCAGCCTTTCCAATGCCCAGAGAGCAAAGGAGTGATGGGAATGGAGACATGGAATGCCAGGGGATCGAGACACAGTGATGGGGATTGACACACGGAGACACTGAAAGCAGAAATCGTTCCAAGAACGTGGATTTCATTTGGGAGGATTGGGATCAGAAGTGTTGGTCAACAAAAACCGGGAATTATCCATGACAGGATACAATGAGAACCTTCAAGGGGCTCTTTTGTGCCTTTACTCCTTGACCTGTGGCAAGCCCAGCTCCCGGGAATTAGCTATTTCCAGGCTTTTCCAAAGTCCAGCAATCACAGAGCAAAAAAAAAACCCCGTGGCATTCCAGGCTGTCAGGGCAAGGGAGGGCCATTCCCATGGGATACAGTTCCAATGGCACAGGGATTGGGTCTTCCGGGACACGGCGGAGGAACGTCAGGGAAGGGACTTTCTAGTGCAACATTTGAGCCATGGAACATCAGCAGGTTCCCACTGGTATCGCTTTAGGAGGGAGAATATCCCACTTTTCCTCACCTGGAGGCACCTCCCACCAGTAGTTCCATCTAATCCCGGGTATCCATGTCGCTCCCAGGGATGGAGATGATCCTTTTCCTTAGTGTATTAAAGTGCTTTGCAGATCCCAAGCTCTGCCTTAGTGCTAAGGGTTAATTCCTGCCGGGAATAAGGGCAGGAACGAGCTCCTTATCCCGACTCCTGGGCCAGGAGGGGAGCTAGCCCGCTAGCCCCGGCCTCCCTGCCCCTCAGCTCCCCTTTTCCCCTCAAACCTTCCCGGATTTTTTGTGCGTATTCCTGAAAAATCACCTCGGTAGTGTTTTCCTGAGTGCAGGAATTCCTCCTTACCCTGTGCTGTACTCCCGGACCACCTGCTCACCTGCTCCCCTGCTCCTCTTTTAAGGACCTACGAAAACAAAAGGAACTTCTGGTTGCTCAGAATACAAGGATTTTTCCTTCTACAAATCCCCCTGAATCCAGAGGGGTTTCCTCCCTCTGGTTCCACTCAGGGAAAGGTCGCCTTTGGAACCTTAAACCACAGGGACAATGTTTTCCTGCTCGCTTGAAGCGCTGCTGAAGGCTCCATAAGGGGCAAGGAGCAGGGGCTGGAGCATCCCATGCTGGATGGAGCGGGAGATCAGCACTTGGACACAGAACCTTGTGGAATTCCGTGCACTCAGGGTTATTTCCATCAATGCACAGTGGCTATAAAGTGCTCCTTGATGGCCCTGACCCATCCTAGGGAGCCCAGGTGGAGAACAGGAACCCCAGGATTTGCCAGGAGCTGAGCTCCCGGGAAAAGCAGCATCCTCCCACAGTGGAGACAGCGCCAGAGAGGAGAGGGCAAGGGAGCAAACACAGGATTCTGTGGAAATTAAACCGGGAATTTCTTTTCCAGGGAGGGAGGATGGAGCTCCGGGGAGAGCCAGCGGTGACTGCTGAGCTTTGAGGGGGAGTGGTGTCAATTCCAGGCCTTTTCCAGGTCCCAAGAATGTGTCATTTCCTAGGATAGGTTTTCCTCCTGCTCCCATCATTGGAAGACCTGCCTGGAAAGGCGCAGCAGGCTCCTCCAGGCCCGGAGGCTCAGGTAGTTTTCCTAACAACTCGCTCAACAACGGCTTTCCTATGTGGAATTGTGCAGGTGGAGAGAGAGGGGGAGAGGGGGGCAGGTGGTTCCCCCCAAATCCAAGCCACTTGGGAAGCAGGGGGCTTGGAATCCTGCCTGCCCATCCTCTCTCCCCTCAGTTCCCAGAGGGAACAGCACGGGAAGGAGAGGGTGACCGTGGATTTTCCTTCGGGAAAGCCTCCCTATTTCCTTAATAAATACCTTCCAACCAGCCCAGCAGCTCTGTAAACATACAAGGGATTGCAACACTGGGAAAAAGTCCATCTTTTCCCCAAATTCCCAACAACAGAGGCTGGCACTGATCCGTGGATGCTGCACATGGGTGCTGTGAGGACTCTTGGGGATCCAGGAGAGACTCCCAGATTCTGCAGGAGCCTGGAAAACAACGGCAGGTGCATTTTGCCATCGATCCATCCACATCCAGGCAGCTCCAAGACGATTCCTGGCAGTCCCACGGGAATGTCGCCAGCTCGGAGGGGTCCAGGGAACCGAGAAGCGATGAGGCGGGTGATATCCAGGAGAACTTTCTGCCAGAGGAGGGACGTGGCAGAGGGATTGGGCTCTTGGGAACAGCGTCCTTCCCTCTTGGGAGTACTCGGGGGAGAGAATCCGTGGTGCCAGCCCCATTCCTGCTGCGCCTGGCCGGGAAGGGGGGACTGGATTTGGGGGGAATACAGCCCCAATGGCTTTAAAACGGGAGTGTCCTACAAAAGCAATCCCCGTGGAAGTGTGCCGAATTGGATCTTGGGCCAAACCCGTGGTAGTGCAACAGGGCCCAAAGTCTCAATCCGCTCATTTCCCAAACCACTGGCTCCGTCCCGAGGGGAGGGATGTGGCCCAGCCCACTCCTGCTTCCATCCATCCAGGTATCTCACTCCCAAACTCAGCAGGTGCCCCGGGGCAGGGAATCTGCCTCTGGAATGAGACAGGCTGAGGTAGGGAACTTTAGTGCCTCAGACCCTCTCAGGCCCTGCGGGGCAAAGCTGCTCCCGGCTCCAAGCGCGCGATTCCAGCACAATCCGTCCTCCAGACGCCACCACCGTGTCACCCCAGAAGGGATTTTTCCAGCTGTCTCCTCTGATCCCAACTGCCCGATGACAGCCTCCTCCATGGATTATCCCACTGGGATCATTCCACCCCTTTCCCCTGCACTAAAGGGCCGAAATCATGAGGTCGTCCTGCTTGGCAGGGCTGGTTACATGTCCGGAGGGGGTGGAAGTCCGGATTTTGTCCGTGGCCAGGCATTCCTGGCTGCTCACACCCGTGGGACTGATATCCATGAGTTCTCCGGATGAACTAAGGGGGAAAGAGGGCGACACGGAGATTCCCGACGAAGGATCCGTCGAGCCCGCAAACAACCTCGGGGGCTTTGGGACCAAGTTGGGCTCGTACTGCGCCCTCAGCAGGATCTCCTGGTCGCTGACGGATTTGGGAATCTCCGCAAAATCGCTGGAGCTGTCCGACACCATCATGCAGTAAATGTCCTGGAAGGAGCTGCTTTTGCTGTCCAAGTTGAAGAGGCTGTCGATGAACTCGGCGAATTCCAGCACCTGGGGGCTGGGAACGTCGGCCAGGCGGCCGTTGTGGAGCGCTGGCTCTTCCCGAGGCGATGAGGACGTGCGCTCCCCGTCGCTCCCGCCGCCCTCGGCGCTGCAGCGGCGCTGGGGGGTGGTGCCGCCGCTGTTGAGGACGTTTTCCGGGGGCTGCGTCTCCTGGGAGTGCTTGGAGAGGCTGTCGGCAGCCAGCAGCTCTGTCCGGGAGCTGAGGGAAGGGTTTTCCTCGGGGATAACGGGGTCTATATAAAAGCAGTGCGTCTCGTCCTTCTCCATGACCGCATGGAGGCTGGGGGAGCCCCGGATGCTCCGGAAGCCGGAGGAGCGCCGGGAATCGAAGCTGTAGATGGATTCGTTGTCCGAGAGGCTCTCCATGGTGGCCAGAGGGGCACGGCGGTCCTGGAACTCCACGGAGAGACGTTCCTTGGTGTCCAGGAGAAGCAGCTCCACGGGGTCTTTCTGCACGGGAGAAAGAGGCTTCGTCTCGTAGAATCCCTCCAGGCTGATTTCCGAATGGGATTTGCTCCTGCAACGGGAAACAGAGAATGTGAGGCCGCAGAATTCCAGAACGGCCAGAGGATCCCAGAGTTCCTCGCACAGCTCCTCCAACCAGAGGCATCCACAACTCCGGGGAATCTCTTCTCGCTCTGCCCTCCCAGCTGGAAATACCACAAACCAGAGGATTCTTCCTCTGCAAACTCCAGTTCTTGCCCTTCTCCCTTTTTTCCTGGCCCACTAAATCCTTCTCTCCTGCCCAGAGAGGCTGTGGACTATCCCTGACAGCATTCCAGGTTGGATGGGGCTTGGAACAACCTGCAGACTGTCCCTGACAGCGTTCCAGGTTGAATGGGGCTCGGAGCAACCTGGGCAGGTGGAAGATGTCCCTGCCCACAGCAGGACTGGAACTGGGTGATCCTTAAAGCCCAAACCAAGTGTGGCTCTGAGTTTCACCTTGGGAAAACTCCGTCTGTCTGGATAAGGGGGAAAAAAGGAAGTTTCTTCCACGCCTTTTCCTGACATTGCTGCACTCAAACTCCTAAGCAACACAAGGGATTTTTCCCCCGACATTCCACAAGACATCCTGAAGCTTTAACTCCCACAAAGGCAGCCCACGGATCTGCCTTTCCCACAAACACGGACCACCAGGCTCCAAGAGGAAGAGGACCCTCACCTGGAGCCAATATTCCATGAAAAAATCTCTCCTTACTTGGTACTGCTGTTCCTCCTGTCCGCTGGGATGGCTCCGGTTCCGATCTGCACGGAGGGGCAGCTGGGCAAGGGCTGGTTCTGGAATATCAGCTCCGGGGTGAGATCCACTTCCGTGGGACTCACCATCACTTTGGCTGCGGACAGCAGAGCTGTTTTCCCCTTGTTGTAGTTCTCCAAGACCTGTCCAAGGAAAGCAGAGGAACAGCAGGATTGGCCTCTTTCTCCCCACAGCCTCCTGGAAGCCTGGGGTGATGTAGGATGAGATGGATAAATCCTGACATATCCCTGTATGTCACCCGGGCTCCGGTTTAATGGCAGCTCCTGCAATAAACCATCACCACTCAACCTCGTGTCATCCTCACGTTAAATTTGGAATCAGGAATTCCATTCCCAGACCTCACCGACACTGACTGTGACTGTGTCTGGTGCTGACTCCTTGGTGGATCATAGAGAGATCACAGCAAAAAGCTAGAGAAAACAAATTCCTTTTTAACTTCTCTTCAATTGTAATAGTTAACTTCATTTCTAAAGAGAACTTCTGTAAGTTTCCCAAGAGAAATCCTCGATGAAAAAACGTAAATATGAAAGATGTTTTAGTAAAGTGCTTTCCTTAACCAATAAAAAAAGTTGTGTTTTGTTTGTTGTTCACTTTCTCAGACTGTGCTAAAAACACAGACACAGTCAGAGAGACAACCTCCAGCTGAAAGGCTGGAGAGAGAAAGATTTGCTCTCTGTTTCTTAATAATATATTAATATAAATCAATCAGCCTTCTGATTTTCAATCTATGAACACGGAGTAATTTGTAGAAGGGCCATGGAAATAGGACCACACCATTCCTACAACCGGGTCCTATTTTCCTTCCCCTTCCCTCTCCTCCTCTTCTCTGCAATGAATGGCGTGGTCTATTTGACTCAGCAGCATTCCAGGGCAAGTTTTCTGGGATGGAGGTTCCCTGCCTCACCTTGTTGAGCCCTTCCATGACCACGTAGGGGAGGTGTTCGTGCAGCATGGCCGGGGAGATGATCACCTCGTTGAAGGCCTTGTTGTCCCCCCAGATGGCAAAGTAGGTGGGGTCTTCCTGCTCGCAGCAGCTGGAAAAAGGGTCCAGACAACAGGGAAAATGGAAGAGCAGGATGGTGTTTTGGCGTGTGAAAACAGTAGGATGTAGAGGGAGAAAAAGAGGAAAAACAGAGGGAAGAGATGTTAAAATACAGGTTGTTCCCAAGTTCTGTGTTTTCCAACAGGGACATGATTATCCAGGGTCTAAAGGAGTTCCAAGAGGGCTGGAGAGGGACTTTGGACAAGGAATGGAGGGACAGGACAAGGGGGAATGGCTTCCCACTGACAGAGTGTGGGCTTAGATGGGATATTGGGAAAAAATCCTTCCCTGGGAGGGTGGGGAGGCCCTGGAATGGATTTCCCAGAAAAGCTGTGGCTGCCCCTGGATCCCTGGAAGTGTCCCAGGATGGGCTGGATGGGCTAGGAGCAACCTGGGAGAGCAGAAGTTGTCCCTACCCATGGCAGGGGCTGGAACTGGACGATCCTTAAGTCCCTCCCAACCCAACCCATTCCAGGATTCCATGTGCTGGTTGAGATTAGATATTGAAAGAAGATCTTCCCTGTGAGGGTGGTAAGGCACTAAAATGGATTTCCCAGGGAAGCTGTGGCTGCTCCATCCCTGGAAGTCTTCAAATCCAGGAGCAACCTGGAGCAGCGGAAGGCATCCCTGCCCAGGGATCTCCACAGCCCCAACCCAAACCAATCCATAACTCCACCAGCACAGACACAACCTCTGTGAGGTAGCAGGGAGGGAAATCCTCTTCTCCCTGTGTCAGGGAGGGTTTTGCAGCAGGAACCACAGCAGGAACCGCGGCAGGAACGGCAGGGCTCACCAGCACTGCTCGGCAGGGTGGTTGTGCACCACGTGGATGATGCGGCCGGGGGGGTACAGGGGGGTGCTGGCGCTCAGGGCGATGGTCAGGTCACTGGGATGAGTCCAGAGGCGGTTGCTCGTCACCGAGTTCTCCTCCGGCTCCTCGGGAAGCTCGGATTTGGGAATGCACTTGGTGGCCCCCACGATGATCCGCCACTGGTCCCACAAAGAGAGAGAGACAGAAGGGAGGATTTGAGGACAGAAAAGCAAAGAAAAGCAGAATTGCCTCATAAGACTTGACAAGTTTAAAGAATTCCAGAGGCAGGACATTCCCTGTTTTCTTTCACACAGGAGGGATTTTGGTAAGGAAGGTGTCCAGGTAAAACACAGTGATGCTGGGAATAAAGAAGGAACAATACAAAGACAGGAAAATCCAAGTGTTTCTGAAAGCTGGCTTTTCCTTTCCCAATTATATGCCCTCTCCAGGTAAATTCCATCATGTACTATCCCTAAAAACCTTTGTATTGTACATTTTTTTCCATCTTGGTGCAACGGTAAAGACCAGGAAGGGACAATGTCCCACATTTCCTATCTCCAAGACAGGAGCAGACCTCTTATCCTGAAACACCATCACTCGGACGTTCCCACAAGCTCAGTGTCCCTGCTCTACTTCCAGCCTGTTCCCAGTGTTGACTGGCCAGGAAAAGCCACAGCTGGAATGCACACTTTAAAAGAGGCTCAGACAGAAAACTCCCTGCTCTGTTCTTTGGGATCTGTGATGGTGAAGCACGTGCGCCAGAATGATCCCACTGAGCTCTCCAGCTCTTTCCATCGTTCCCCTGCTTCCCTAAATAATGGTCCTGAGGAGACCTGGAGGAAACCTGTCCTTCCTGCCACTGGAATTCCCCAAAATTCCTGCTCATAGGCATCTCCAGGTGCTGGTTCTTCCCTCTTACCTTTGGTTTGGTGCTTCTTTGGAGAACATCCAGAAGCTGCCGGCGAAATCCCTCCAGCTGAGAGAGCCCAATCCTGGAAGAGAGGAAGATGTGATCATGGAAAAGAGGAAGATGTGACTCTGGCAAAGGAGATGTGGTTATGGAAAAGAGGAAGACGTGATTCTGGAAGAGATGAAGATGTGATTCTGGAGAAGAGGAACTGAGTCTGGAAAAGAAGAAAACGATGGATTATGGAAGAGGGGAAAATGTGTTCACAACACCTGGGCAGGGAACAGGACAAGAAGGAGACAGAGCACAGAAAAACATGGAATTGTGTTTCAAAGGACACTATAAGGACACAACACGGAGCAGATGGATTCAGAGATGGGCTGTGGCACCATCCAGGAGTTAAAGGCCACAGGGAATTTACCAGGACAACGACCAGGATCAGATTAGCAAACAGGGAAGGAGGGAGGTGACGACGGAGGATGACACAGAACAGTTGGAAAAGCGTCGTGGAGCTCAGTGACACCACTGAGGAGATGACAGGATGGACGGGATCATGGCAGCCAGGTCAATCCCAGGTTGCCTGGCTCCCGCTCCAAATTCCTACTCAGCAGATATCCCAGGAGATGAGGAAGGTGAGGAATTCCGAGGCACAAGGAATGAGGAGGTGACATGGAACAGGGATTTTGGGACAAACTGGTCCAAAGGCGGTGAAAGCACACCCAGGACAGGGCCAAGATAACACAGGAAAAGCAGGAAGGTGGCACTGATATTCCAGGTACCACAAGGAGGGATTCCAGAGGTAGGACATTCCTCCTTTTCTTTCACACAGGAGGGATTTGCCCATAAAAACACCAGCAGGCGCGTCCAGGAAAAAGTAGTGACACAGAACAGGGAAGAGAAACAGGGAGCAATACAAGGACAGGAAAACGAGGAAGCTGGAGACAGAGATGATCCAAGTGTTTCTGACAGGAAACAGATGATTTGGGACAGAACAGCAGAGATTCCTCAAGGAATTCACACACTTCTCCACTTGCCTGGGCACCAGATCTTTGCCAAGCACCACCGCGGTCACAAACTCCTTGGAATACTCCATGGCATCCTCACTGGAAGAGAAACAGGAGCAAGAGGAAGCAAACAGCGTTTCATTCCCAATATGGTGGCAGGGAAACCAGGGGCACAAACCCCAATCCAAGCTGCTCCAGGCTTTGGGGATTTGCACCTTGTGGAAGAAGAGCCTGATCTCCACATCCCACGCCCAACCACTGCCCTGCACATGGCTCTGGATATACCTGGGAAAGGAAATGCTTGAACTCAACACTTCACCATCGTTTTCCAATGGTTTGGGAATGGGAGGACAGTCAAGGAAGAAGATATCCTGTGCTCCTGAGACTACAAAGACAGTGTAGGATGAAATACCCCAAAATCTGGGAGAATTCAGATGGCATATTCCTGCAGCAGCCCGAGTTCCAAGAGAAGAGGGAAGGAACCAGGATTCCCACTCTGAGTTTCCTGATATTCCCAAGCAGTTACCACAGGCTGCTTCACTGACCTAGGGGTGATCCTGGGCACGACACAAGTCAGGAGCTACCAAGGGAGCCAGAAGTAGAAGTTTGGAGCAGAAGGTTGTAAAACTCTCCTGAAACATCCTCCTCTGCAGCTCTGTGGCTGCAGAAGGCCTGGGAATACTCCAAGGAATGCCAGCATCCACATCCAGCAGCAGGATGGTTGAAAACCCTTGGCTGCTCCTGGAATATGATGCAGGAACTACCACAAGAAGCTTCTCACGATCCATAGCTGATTCCAAGGATCCCCGTGGCACCTGCCAGGAGCAGGAAGACCTTCCCTCATTTCACAGTAATCCAATGGGATGTTCCATTTGGGAATGACATGACCAGGAGGTCTGTTCCCATTTCTAACAGGAGGAATTCAGGATTAATCTCTCCCTGGTTTTGTCCCATGGAGAAGGGAGAGAAATCAGAACAAGTCCTGTGACCAATTTGAGGCTGCGGAATGATGGAAATCACATCCCAATTCCAATTTCTTTGGAAAAGGAGACCCAACAACTGACTCGGCTGCTGCAGACACCTGCATTTGCTCAAGTATCTCCCTTATTTCCATCTATTCAGAGAGGTGGAGAAACTGGGAGCAGGCAGAGAGTGAGGAAATTGCACCCATTTTCCATTAAAACCCAGTTATAACTCAGTTATTTTCCATTAAAACCCAGATAACTCAGTCATAAACCAGGACATTTAGGAAAAGCAGCCCCCTGTCATCCTAACCCGAATTCCAAACCATATTCCAGAGGAAACACTCGGCTCCTCCAGGCTGCCTGCCTGTTTCCCTGCTCCCTAGAGCCTCCCAAGCAGGATGCAGTGAATCCCAGGTGTATCCCAACACCTACCTGAGCAGCCCCCCTGGGGGGGAGTAGGCAAAGCACTTCAGGGATGGATACTGGGGACGCAGCAGGAAGGACAGGATGGCAGCAGTGCCAGCTCCCAGGGAATGCCCAACCACAATCAGGCCGTAGTGTTTTGTTCCTCTTCCCTAAAAAACACGGGAACAACAAGGAATCGAGGTCAGGTTGGAAATGAAATTGAATTTATGCTCCCTTTCCTCAGTTTGGGAGTCTTCCTTTTATACAGGAGCACTCTGGATTCCAGCTGAATGGCTCCTTGCTTGTTCTGAATCGTGGAATCATTGTGGAATCCTGGAATGGTTTAGGTTGGAAGGGAAGGGAGAGATCATCCCATTCCACCTCTGCAGGAACACCTTCCACTAGTAGCCCAGGTTGCTCCAAGCCCTGTCCAACCCATCCTGGGACACTTCCAGGGATCCAGGGGCAGCCCCAGCTTTTCTGGGAAACCTGTGCCAGGGCCTCAGCAGAGGCTGGAATTCATTCGCTTCTGGAATTCTACATTTGGCCTACTGGGACTTCCCTGAAAGGAAAAAGGTGGGAAGAAAAAGGAAAGGCACACCAGCTGCTTCAGTTTAGGATCCCATGGGTGTGGTGCTGACTCCTTGGTGGATCTCAGAGAGAACACAGTAAAAAGCTGGAGAAAGCAATTTCCTTTTGAACTTGTCTTCAATTGTAATAGTTAACTTCATTTCTAAAGGGAACTTCTGTGGTTTCCCAGGACAAATCCTTGACTTTTAAATTCAAAAGATGTTTTGGTAAGGTGCTTTCCTTGACCAATGAAAGAGTTGTGTTTTGTTTGTTTTGGATTCTTGGACAGACTGTGCTGCAGACACAGACACAGTCAGACAGATGACAGCTCCAGATAGCTAGCCTGGCTGGAGGGAGAAAGCTTGATCTTTTTTTCCTCTTGATAATATCTATATAAAATAAAGCCTTCTGAAAAATCTAGGAACATGGAGTCCCGTTTGTGGAAAGGCCCTAGAATAGGCCACATCATTTCTACAGATGGGAGCCTTCTGCCCCTCCTCATAACATCCAAGCCCACACACAAAGTGTCTCTACACCGCACTGGATGCTTTTCCCTGGAATATCTGCCCTTGGCAACTGTCAGGAACAAGGTCCTGGGCAGGTGGGGCCTGGGATGGCACTAATGGACTTAAAGTCAGGAGGAATTCCTCCTGAGTAACAGGAACAATCCCCATTTTCCCTTTCTAGGCAGGGAGGAATGAAGCTCCATCCCAAAATCTGGATGCTGGTTTATCTCTCCCTCCATCCACCAAACATCCCAAGGCAGCACTTCAAGAACTAACATAATATAAACCAAGGTAAGCTGCTTCCCACCATCTCCCTGGCGCCAGGAATGTGCCCACAGGGACAGTGAGCACAGCATTCCGAGGAGAATCTCCAGAAAAATGGGATTTTAGTTCCTGCCTATTTGGTTTTAATGCTCCCTGTCCCGCATCGCCACCACGTGGGACTTCCTGCCTCAGGAAAAGGGAAAATAATCAGGAGCTCTGCAGAATTGGTGCTTCCAGAAGAAAAAAGCCTTGTGGGCAGTCTGCACAGGGCTTGGAGCAACCTGATCTTGTGGAATGTTCTCTGCCCGTGGCAGGGAGTGGAATGGGATGAGCTTTAAGGTCCCTTCCAACCCGCACCATCCCGTGAATGAGTAACTAGCTGGAATTCCAGAGGGACAGGAATTAAAGGAAGGGTTGAGAGATGAATACAACACACTCAGGGACACAGAGATTCCCTTAAAACCCAGTTTTTTAATGGAAATCTCCTCCTCTGTCCAGAGAGACAATTTGTACTCACCAAATCCCGTCCAAAAGCTTGGGACAGCACCATCTCCTGCTCCAGCTTCTTCTTGATGTACTCAGCAGACAGCACCATTCCCTGGGGAAAACACAGCAGGGTGTAAACAGGACCTGGACACCCAGCAGCCAGGAGGGAAGGAAGCTCTGCAATGTCCCTCAGCGTGGAGCAGGATAAGGGAGAACAGACTCCCCTCAGCACTTCCAACGTTTGGGGCTTCAAGGAGTCATGGCAGTTCTCAATTAAGGACCACTCCAAGAGCCTATTCCTGAGTTTTCAGAGGGAAAACTACCCCAAATCCAATGAATTTAAACACAGGATTGTGGGTTTGGTACTTCGGGACCTGGGGCAGAACAGAGAAATAGGCTTGGATATTCTAAATATTGGCTTTTTAAAAGCCAAGTTATCCTGTGCCAGGTAAATCCGGGAAGGAGTTTTCCATTTCAACCTGGGAATAAAAGTGGGAATTATTCTAACAGAGATAACAATACAAACACCAAAGGGAAAAGTGGCAGCACTAGGAATGAGTTCCTGCCTTCTCCAGCCACCAGCATTAAGGGAATTTGGCTGTCAGAGGACATTCATCCCAAATTATTAAAAGGTTTTATTCCCTAGAAGTTAAGGAGTGCTGGAAGATGGGGAAAGATCCTGTCTGGCTCTAAACATTCCTCCTCTCTGCTGAGGAGTGTTTCTCCCTCTGTGTGCTGATCCCAGATGTAGCTATACTGGAATTATTCCAATTCCAAGTGCAGTTATAAACAAGCAACTGGAAATTTAGTTTGTTGCATAAATTCCTGGTGATGCCAGAGTTTAATTCAGTGGGAAGTGAGACTGAACTCCAAAAAATGGGAAAAAATGGGGGGGGGAAAAAGGAGGGGGGGAAATAATCTCTTTGGCTGCTTCTCCTTTAAATCTATCTTAAACTGGTGTCAGTAGAATGGGAATGTTATTGGGGGCTCACTCTCCATCTTGGAGACATAAAAAGGATTCCCAGCTCCAAAAGCAAAGAAAAAGAGATATTAATAGTAATATATAAAACCTCATTTATCCTGGAGAGCTGGATCAGGGGTTGGATTTAAACAACAGGAAAATCAGAAGGGAAAATCAGGGAAACATCAGGGAGAAATGGGAGGAAGAGCTGAGGAGGAAAATGGTGGGGGTGAAACGAGGGGTGGAAATTTGGTGGGAAGATGAGGCGGGAAAATCTAAATGAGGGATGAACAAAAATCAGGAATAAATCAAGGGTAACAGAGCTGACTCTCTTGCAGCAACATCACCTCATCACACCTCCAGAGACCAAGTTTTATTCCACTCTCTTGGAATTTCTGGGATTATTTCAAAGAGGGGTAGAAAGGAGGAAGAGAAGCCAGTGAGGAAAAGAAAGCTAAGAAATCTGGAATTTTCCGGGTCCTCAGTATCCAAAATGCCCTTGATCCCAGTCTGGATACTGGAGAGGGAAAACAGGGCAGGGAAGATCCCATCCCATGGAAAAGGGATATTTGGGATGCTGCCACCACTGAAAAGCACCACGGTGGTTGTGCCTTAACCCAGCAGCTCCCCAGCTCCCAGAAGAGTCTCCATTCCCAATCCTAACGAGAAGCCAGCAGCAGGCCACTGATCTAAATTCCCACCGCGAATTTGGGATTCTATTTTTAGGGAGCGTGACCCAAATCCATGGTGATGTCACTGCTGGGATGTTAGTCAGCCTTCGGGACGTGTTTCTGCTAATTATGTCCTAATGGAGACGGGGATTTTAATTGTTACAGAATGACACTGCAAACTTCCATTTAAATTTTCCATTGGAAGAGTTCCCAAAATTTCATGGAATCCTGGTTTGGGTTGAAAGGGACCTTAAGGATCATCCAATTCCATGGACATGGATTCCATTAGCCCAGGTTGCTCCAAGTCCCATCTAACCTGGTCTTGGACACTTCCAGGGATGTGGCATCCATAAATTCTCTGGGAAACAAATCCGATTTCAACTTAATAAAACTATATGGGATTTAATTTGGGAGTTCACAGGTAAATAACCAAACGGATCAAGGATTTAGGGAAAGGGAATGGAAATATTCTGCATTGCTTTGCATCCCAAAGGCACGAAACTGTTCTGGGATATTTGAGATTCGGGGGGAAAACCCTCAGAAGGATCCCTTTAGGAGAGAGAAACGTTGGAAATTCTCATTCCTGGATGTTCTACCAACCTGGGATCATGACTGAGCTTCCAGGACTTTCCAGCAGCTCCTTCTTGTCCTGCTGCCTAGCTCAACACCAGGAAACAAAGCTCCATAACATCCCATTTTCACTAATTTTGTCCTGGGAGCTCAACAATTAGATCTGGATTTACCCCCTCGGCTCAGGATTATTTTTAACATTAACTTTGTTATAAAAATCAGTGGATTTTATTGTGAAAATAGGGAAGTTGGATTATTCTTTGAGTTATATAATTCCTTTTTATTCTGGCATTTTAATCCCTAAACTTTCATTCCAGCTCTATTTTTTCAAACCAGAATAGCTCAGAGCCCTGATAAATATTTTTTAATTGTGACATTGGCGCTGTGGAGTGATAAAAAAAATCTCACATCAACAGCAAGACTTGGAATTTTAGGATGGCTGACGGACACCCCAGGGATGGGTGGGACAGAATCAGCAGCAAAACACCCCAAATCAAACAAATCCTGGGAAAGCTCCCACGTAGCCAAGTTCTTGTTTCCAAATTAAATGCGTAAGTGAGACATTGGATTTGTTTGGATATTAAACTTGACTCCTGCACATTAAAAATGCATTTAAAATTCCATTATCTCCCTTAGTTTTCCCTCAGGAATCAACAGCACGTTATTGTCTGCAGATTAATATCGATAATAATTCCAGAGAAAGGGAATATTTCTCTCTTGGCAGCAATCCCAGAAAAAATAAAATAAATAACACAAAGGACAAATAAAAGCTCCGTGTGGAACAAAGGGAATAAACTGACAATGTTTCATGGAAGTCACTGGTGGAGGAATATTTCCATATAAAGATCAAAAGCAAAGCCAGTTTCTGCAAGGATCTGTTCCTGGATTTTCATTGAATCATGGAATTCTGGAACGGTTTAGGGTGGAAGGGACCTAAAAGCCCATCCAGCCCCAGGAACGGGGACACCTTCCACTAACCCAGGTTGCTCCAAGATCTGTCCTCTACAGCGTTCCTGCCCGTGGCAGGGTTTGGAATGGGATCTTTAAGGTCCCTTCCCATCCAAACCATGCCAGGATTCCATCATTCTGCTTCCTAAAGCAGAGGGGAAAGGTCTGGCATTCCAGCAGGGTGCCGTGAGGGAAGCAGGAGCTTCCAACTCATGGCTCCCGAGCACTTCCAAGCTCCACATCCCACCTCGAGCAACACCTCACCCTGCTCCCAGCAGCACTTCCAGCAACTGCTCCCTTCCTCCCAACCTTCACTCCGGATTTTCCTTTCCCCACTTGGCACTGCGGCTTTGGAAGCCACCAAATTCCCAATCATCTTAAAAACTCGGCACGTCGTTCCTTTGCCACACGGGGGCAAAGGTCAGCTCTGGAATAAATGGATTTAGCCAGCCCAGAGCTGCTCGCAGACACGGAGCATCCATCTAATTTCACGGATCCGACTCCTGCTCGTATCCTTTGAGGACGTTCCCATCACAGCAGAATTTTAAGCACATTCTCAGGCTTTGATTGAAAATTCCTTAAAGGTCGTTGGAAGGAAAAGCTGTTTGAGTGGCTCCAGGAATTTCATCCTCCACGATGCCTTTCCGAGTCTGGAATTCTCTAACTGTGTGGAGTTTTTAATTACACGCCCGGAGATTTTTACTGCTCCTAGCGATTTTAACCATTCCCACTAATTATTGAACACCTCAAAGCCCTTTCTATACCTCCTTTCTCAAGTAATTAAGACCATTTGGGGGTTTATAATTAAAAAGCGAAAGAATTAAAAAAAAAAATCCATGGGGTTTTGTTTGGTTTCGGGTTGGTTTGGGATGGTTTTCCCTTTGTTTTCCCCACCTTGTGTCCCAGCCACGTTCCGTGGTGCCCCTCGACCGGCAGGCGCTCTGCATCCCCCGTCAGATCCGTCAGGGCATCCTGCAAGAAAAGCAGGCACCTTGCTTCAGGTGAGTCAAATCTGGGACAGCATTCCAAAGGGGGAAGGGCTCCAGCTCTCTGGAATATCCACCAGGGAGGCTGCCTCACATCCCACTTACTTTAGGGGACAGAGTTCCCCGGATGCTGATGACCACCTTCTTCTTGTCGTGGTCCACGGCCACGTAGAAAGGGGTTTCGTAAACCTGGGAAAGATCAGGAGAGACATTCCCCTTGGATTATCCTTGGGGGAAAAGGAGGCACAGAGAGCAACAGGATTTGCTCCTCGAATAGTTCCAATGGTTTTATTCCTGCCTGATTTGAATCCCAGCTCAAGAGGGAAAAAAAACCCCATTAAAATAAATCCATTTCTGGCTTGACAAGAGCGGCTTGGAAATTTGGGGATTTTTCCTCCTGCAGCCTGAATCCCAAATCATGGGAAAAACGCCATTAAAATAAATCCATTTCCTACTAGCTTGACAATCTGCAAACTTCGATAGTGGCTTGGAATTTTGGGAATTTTTCCTCCTGCAGATTCCTGGAGTCTCCTCCACATGACTCTATGGTGGGAATCATCTGCCCCTCAAATAGTTCCAATGGTTTTATTCCTACCTGATTTGAATGCCAAATCAAGGGGGAAAAAACCTATTAAAATAAATCCATTTCCTACTGGGCTGATAATCTGCAAACCTCAAGAGCGACTTGGAAATTTGGGAATTTTTCCTCCTGGAGGTTGCTGGAGACTCCTCCACATCACTCTACAGTGGGAATAATCTGCCCCTCAAATAGTTCCAATTATTTTATACCTGTCTGATTTGAATCCCAACTCAAGAGGAAAAAAACCCCACTAAAATAAATCCATTTCTGGCTTGACAATCTGCAAACCTCAAGAGCGGCTTGGAAAATTGGGGATTTTTCCTCCTGCAGATTGCTGGGGTCTCCTCCACATCACTGCACAGTGGGAATAACCTTCCCATTTCTTTCCAAGTACCTGTGCCCCCCTCGGAGGCCCTTTTGGGATCAAGCACTGCCCCCTGTATCACCTGCCTGAATGGGGAGATCATTCCACATTCCAGACTCAACCCAGCGCTAGCTGAGCCCTTCAGGAAGGAAAACAACAGAATTTCTTGACAGGCACGGAGAGAAAAACGCTTTGCTTCCCCTTCTTCATCCCACCACGGCCTGAAGAGGGTAAATCCCGTAGGGAAGGGGGGCTGGGATTGTCCTTACGGCGTCGTGGCAGGACGTGTAGACGATGTCCACGGAGGTCATGTTCTCGTCCAGGAAGTGGCGGCGGATGGCGATGGCGTTGCAGCCGCAGCAGTTGTCCTCCTCGATGGTGACGCCGGGAGCGTAGCGCGGCCGCGACGGGCACAGGCAGCAACACCTGCGCGAGGGAAGCACGGCTTTGAGGGGGGAAAAGGCCGGATTTAGGGAGGCTCTCCTAGAGGAAAGGGAAAGGCGGACGCCCCGAGCCTCATCCCGACGGTGCCAAGGGAAGGATAAACCGCGGAACAGCCTCAAAATCTGGGATGGGGTGCAGTTTTCCTTCCGAGCACCAGGGAGAGCTACAACGCAGCCAGTCCCCAAGGAATCCGAGTGGGCTGGGGTGGGATGGCTCCTCAAGGGGTACTATGCTTGGAAGAGCCGTTTTCCAGCGCTTCGACGTGGAAAAGCCAACACCAACCGAGCTCCAGGTTTATTTATAGGGAACAAAACAGGTCTGGAATCATCCCAAAATAAAAAGAGAAGCACAGACTGATTTTCCCTCTTTCTCTCTCACAAATAAAAGTATTCCCGAGGAGTCACGTTCCTCCCAATAGGCCCGGAAGTGCCAAAAGCTCGTCCCCAAATTGAATCCGCTGACAGAATTCTGGCAGGCTGGAAAGGAACCCTTGCACCGGGGCAAAAATCCTGAGCTGGAAAAATCCAATTAATCCCAGGGAGCACAGCCCAAGCCAGGCAAATCTTGGAGGTGTTTTAATCGGGACCCAAACGTCAACTCTCTGATTTTTGAGCTCCAAGAAGCTCTCTTTGGACTTGGTGCTGTGCCAGGTGAGTTCTCTCTGCTGGCTGCTCTGTGCTCCGGAGAGGATGGAGCAGAGGACAGGCTGGCTTATTTACAAGGAACTGGAAGGGATTCAGGAAGCCTTTGGAATACGAGGCCCAGAGAGATGGAAAGAAAAAAACCACAAGGAGAAAAAAGGCAGGAAAGAAATCGAGCAGGGGTGGAAGGGCGATAGGATGAAATAAACGTGGGGAAAAACAAAGGGTATTTCTAAATGTGGGGAAAACAGGGGGGAAAAGGGATGAGGGCAGACAGGGGGGGAAAAGGGATGAGGGAGGGAAAAAAGGATGAGGGC
>VZRF01003309.1:93719-132012 GCA_013396875.1 Vireo altiloquus
GAGAGAAAATGGGATGAGGGAGGGGAAAAGGGATGAGGGTGGGCAGGGAGGGAAAATGGGATGAGGGAGGGAGAAAAGGATGAGGGTGGGTAGGGGACAAAACGGGATGAGGGCAGGCACTCACGAGCAGGATCTGGCCAGGCGGCAGAGGCCACACGTGGGCTTCCTCATGAGGTAAATGGGCCATCCGTAGGCAGCCAGGGCGAAGAGCATGTAGTAACACACCTCCCGGTACCGCTGCATCTCTTGCTGGAAGACACGGGACTCCCTGAGCCTGGAATCCTTTGGAATTTCCCCCTCCTGTTCCCTTTTCCCACAGGCACGTGCTGAGCGTTGGCCTCCTCTCTGAGGAGAGCGATGTGGGGATGCCAGGCACGGGCCACCCCCTTCCCAAAGATTCCTCTGCCTGATTCCCTGAGGAATTCTCTGGGTATCCCACCCTGCTGCCAAGGAAGCTGTTTCCTGCAGATTTGGGAAGGAGCTCCCTAAATATCCCCTTTCCAGCAGGCCGGAGGATGCCTGGAGAGGGCCGCAAAGCCGATTTAGGACTTTGCCGCGGTCGCATCCTACAAAATCTCAGTTATCCTGGAGAGCTGGAGCGGGGCTCGGAGTTAGACACGGCAGGATAATCAGAGGGGAAAAAATCAGGGAAACATCAGGGAGAAATCAGAGAGAAACTGGAGGAAGAGCTGAGGGGGAAAATGGCGGGCGGAAAATGAGGGGGTGGAAATTTGGCGGGAAAATTGGGCGGGCCAAAATCAATCAGGGATAAATCAAGACAAATCCAAATCAGAGCTATCTAAATCAGAGATAAATCAGAGAAATCTAAATCAGAGATAAATCAGGGATGAACCAAAATCAGGGTTTATTCCTGCCTGGGGATAAGTCAGGGATAACAGAGCTGACTCTCTTGCAGCAACATCACCTCATCACACCTCCAGAGACCAAGTTTTATTCCACTCTCTTGGAATTTCTGGGATTATTTCAAAGAGGGGCAGAAAGGAGGAAGAGAAGTCCGTGAGGAAAAGAAACCAGGGGACACAGGTGGGTTTGGAGAATGCCACATCCCAGGGACTTACCGCATTCTTCAGATCCAGGTATTTGGTGTTCCGGGTCACTGGCATTCCAGACAGGAAAGCTAAAATGTCATTGTTTGCCTGGAAGTCACAAATACACAGAAAAATTCCTCTGTGTGACAGCAAGATTGAAGTCTACTCCCAAGTATCCCAACCAGGCCCCTCAAATAGTTCCAATGGTTTTATTCCTGCCTGATTTGAATCCCAGCTCAAGGGGAGAAAAAAAAAATTAAAATAAATCCTTTTCCTTCCTATCTGCAAATGTCAACAGCAGCTTGGAAAATTGGGAATTTTTCCTTCTGCAGCTGAATCCCAAATGAGCAGAAAAACCTCAATAAAATAAAACTATTTCCTACTGGTTTGACAATCTGCAAACCTCAATAGAGGCTTGGAAATTTGGGGATTTTTCCTTCTGCACCTGAATCTCGAATCAATAGAAAAACACCATTAAAATAAATCCATTTCCTACTGGCTTGACAATCTGCAAACCTCAATAGTGGCTTGGAATTTTGGGAATTTTTCCTCCTGCAGATTGCTGGAGTCTCTTCCACATCACTCTACAGTGGGAATAATCTGCCCCTCAAATAGTTCCAATGGTTTTATTCCTACCTGATTTGAATCCCAACTCAAGCGGGGGGAAAACCATTAAAATAAATCCATTTTCTACTGGTTTGACAATCTGTAAATGTCAATAGGGGCTTGGAAATTTGGGAATTTATCCTCCTGCAGCCTGATTCCCAAATCACGGGAAAAACGCCATTAAAATAAATCCATTTCCTACTGACTTGACAATCTGCAAACCTCAAGAGCGGCTTGGAAAATTGGGAAGTTTTCCTCCTGCAGATTGCTGGGGTCTCCTCCACATCACTGCACAGTGGGAATAACCTTCCCATTCCTTTCCAAGTACCTGTGACCCCCTCGGAGGCCCTTTTGGGATCAAGCACTGCCCCCTGTATCACCTGCCTGAATGGGGAGATCATTCCACATTCCAGACTCAACCCAGAGCTAGTTGAGCCTTTCGGGAAGGAAAAACTCGAGGGAAAAGCTCCCGAATTTGCCATTATTGTTCTTTCTCTGCTCAGCGAGCCAGAACAGCCCGGACAGGAGGTGGGCAGAGGTAGGTGCTGCTCCCAGGCCATCGGGGAGCGGCTGGGAAGATGAGACTCCTGCGTTTTCCCACCTCATCCAGCACGGCGTTGCGCTTGGCCCGCTGCCGCTGCCGCAGCAGAACCAGCCCCGCGATGATGTCCGAGGGGACGATGTCCAGGTCGCGGAAGAACTCCGCAAAAAGGTACGCGATCTCGGAGTAGGCGTCCTGCAAAAGCCAGGGGGAGAGGGGTTGGAGGAGGAGGAGGAGGAATTTGGGGTCCAGGAAAGCGGGAAAACTTCTCCTGACCCTCTAAGGGATCGTTTTATCCTCAGAGCACCCCAAAATGGTTTAGCTTTCGAACTAAGTCCGTGGGAGCATCTCCCCCCAGTTCTGGGTGAGCTGAGAGCACCAAAGAAATGAAGAGATGGTTGTTTAGTGCACCACAGAGCGTGTACTTGAGTTTCAGATTTTGCTCTATATATTAATATAGAGACAACATGGAAAATTCAAGGTGTTGGCTTCTTCTTCTTCTTCTTCTTCCTTTCTTCTCTGACCTAAGTTCCTGTGATTTAGTAATTGGTAGAAAGAATTTAGTGTAGAAGATACATGTTAATAAAATTGATACTTATTAGTTTTAAAGACAAAATAAAATACATAAAATCTGTCTATTTGGTGATAAGAGGTATATAAACCCTGATGAGCAGCCACAGCCATTGTGCTCCTGGAAGCTGCAGCAGAGGCTGTGTTCCTGAAACTTTGATAAGAAAAAATAAACAATTCCCTGAAGCAACAAAAAGCATTCCTGCTTCGTTTTTCCTGACAGGAGACACTGAGAAGAAAGATCACTGGGCACAGACAGAAGAATGGGGCCTTAAGGCCCCCACAGGTGGGTGGGGAGACCCAAAACAGCACAAAGTGAGAGCTGGGCTCGTTCTGGGAGCTCTGCTTCCCAAAGAGCCGCGGGATTCCCGCCGGGAATGCCGACACCATTATTGCCTCGTTTGTTTTCCCCGGTCCCACCCTGGGGCTGCATTTGTGCCGTGCACGGGCACCCAGAGTGCCTCGACATCCGACAGCTCGGGCGGGACGTAGGGAGGGAAAGGGAATGGTTTGGTCTCTCCCTCTTAAACAGAACAGGGAGAATGGGGTGGAAACCGAGCAAATCCCAATCCAGCGCAACCTCGGAGTCATCTTTTCTCCTGGAAAGCAGAATAAAGGCCATTCCACGAGGAAAAACCACAAATTCTGTCCTATTTAAGAGTCTCTTCAATCTAACTTTGCCCTGGGTTCCTTCTTCCCATATTTACTCCAGATCTGGGATCCCTTTGCCCAAATCTAACCCAGATCTGGCATCCTTTTGCCCAAATCTAACCCAGATCTGGCATCCTTTTGCCCAAATCTAACCCAGATCTGGGATCCTTTCACCCAAATCTAACCCATACCTGGGATCCTTTTGCCCAAATCTAATCAAGATCCAGGATCCTTTCACCCAAATCTAACCCATATCTGGGATCCTTTTGCCCATATTTACCCCAGTCCTGTGATCCTTTTGCCCCTATTGCCAGGCTTTTTCAGGTTTATTTTGGGTGGCACCCAAGCAAAAGGGTCTGAAAAGGAAAACCTGGAGGAACAGAATTATTAAACGCAAAATTCCCAGGAATGACAGTGACCAGACCCAAGAAAGGAGGGACAGAAGTGACCTGAGAGGGCCAAACAAAAGCTCTGGAGCAGAGAGACAAAGACATTTTGAGGAGAAATGTCCTTTTTTCCCACCTTTTTTGCTCTGTGCTACAGGGAAAAATCCCAGGAGACCTTACAGGAGAATATTTTGGGAGGCTGAAGAAGGGCTGGAATGCAGGTCAGTGCTGACCTGTCATTACTCCAGCCAAAGGACAAGGCTGATCCAGAGGCTGGAGCAACAAAACGTGGAGCTGCACTCCCACCACTGGATCCTGTTTGACTCCTGCCATCCCAAACCTTTTCTAGGAGGAGGATCACAGACTTATCCTGAACTTTTATCCTGTGTTTTCACAGTACCCTTTATCCAGCATCCAAACCCACGAGACTGGAGCGCTGTGGGAACCCTGAGTACTCCAGGACGGGATTTCTCCTCTCCCTCCTTTGACCATCAAGACAGTAAATCCCTTCTCTTCCCTGCAGGAATGACCTACATCCTTTCATCCCTGCCAAACTCCTGGAGTGTGGGATGACTTTCTGTCATTTTTCACTTCCCTACAAAAGCCACTTAAATCCCCATTAAGAACTGGGGCTCCAGGTGCCAACTCTCGGTGCCAGCAGCGCCTTCGGAAAGCCAACGGCATTCCAACCGCAGTATCCTTGAAATCCCGACCTCATCAATCCTAGCATGGCTCCTGTGAGCTCACCAGAGATGCCAAGAGAAGGAAAGGGGACAAACAACCATTAATCCAAAGTGGCAGCTACAGCCCCTGGATGCTCCGACAGAATAAGGCCCCGCTGGAAGTTCAGCGCGGATTTTCCGCTCCAGAGGAAAGGATTTCTGCGGGAACACCTGACATTATTCCTCTTTGTCCACCTGGAGGCTTCCGACTTCACCCCAGATCCTCTTCTCAAAGCCACGTCCATCCCATAAAGCTCTTCTCCAGCCCAGAGGACAACGATCCTCTGCTGCTATTCCCTTTTTTTTTTTGGTTTTCCCATGGAGTCTGGGATAGGCAGCGATGGATTTATTTCTGATCCGTTACGTGCTCATCCATTCCGCACGCTGCCACGCCAGGACACGACATCAGGGCTTGTTCCTGCAGAGAAAAGGGGCTGGAAACGCCTCCAAAGTGGAAATTCGCCGGCATGAGGAATGTGAGACATCTGGAATCCACTTTTATTCCAAACTTTGAGAAAAAAAAAAGGAGAAACAGTCGCTGCAGAATGGAAAGTCTGTTAAAAAGAACTTGAAATACTTGGAATACTTTGCAATCCTGAATAAAATGGGAGTTGTTCAGGCAACCTGGGTGCCTGTCAGGGGTCTCTCTCCCAGGATGCAGCATCCACGCCGTGCCCTCAGGACAGGAATCTCCAGCTCCTGGATGTGCTCTCAGGGAGAAGGGAAGCACCTCTGCTCCGGAGCACTGAGGAAAAGCTGCTGTGAGAGCTGCCAGGGCACAAAGCTCCTTTGGTTTCAGTTTTCCAGATGGATTTCCAGGTGGATTTCCCCAGCAGATGAGCTGGGAGCTGGCAGGCTTGGGCTTGAACTTCCCAGCGGGACATTTCCAGGGAATGTGGTGGTGTTTCAGTAGGGAAGGGATCCTGGGAGGGGCAGCGTTCTGGGACACAGTGCTGGATTCCCGCACAAGGGCCGTGCCAATCCCTGCAGCCTCCCACACTCCAGAAGCTGCAGCCGTGGATAATTCCCTAAGAATTATCCCTAAGAAATGCTGTTATTCCAATCTTATCACCTGGGAAGAACAAACCTTCACTTTATTTCTCCTTTATTTTCCCTTCAGAGCTTTCAATGCTGGGCTCATTTCTCTTCCTCTCCACGTTTCTGTCCCTTCCAACGTGCTCCTTTTCCCGCTGCATCCTTTTGGAGCACGAACTTGGGGCTATATTTAGCGAGGACACGGCGGCTGCGGTTGGTCCCTTGGTGTTTTCCCTGTCATTTTCCGTGCCCTTCTAACTGGAGTTAAACGTCCGGGCGGATTTTTTGGCCACTGCTGGTTCTGTTGGAATGTCCTTGATAAATCCCAGCTTTTTTCCCTGAGAGGCTGTAACTAATTCAGAGCTCAGTGCCTGCGAGTGCACGAATCTCCTGATTTTTATGGCTTTCTCCTACCTCTGGGAACAATTCCCTGGTTCCGCTGGCTCCTTCAGGAGTCCTCAGAATTCCAACCAAATGAGTGAAATCAAGAGCAAAGTTTTCCACATCCAAAGTCTGACTCGGCTCTCCAGCAGGTCCTCAGGAATGCCAGTGAATCCCACCCTCAGGCACAAACCTGCTCTCAGTGATTCTATGGAATCACAGGAGAATGGAATGCTAACTTTTGGGGAAGGGATTTCAAGGCCTTTACCCTTCCCTGCTAGAGAACAGCAAGAGCAAATCCCAACAGCAGCACATGAAAATTCCCAATGACCTTCACATGGATCTATGGATTAAGCAGTAGTTTTTGACTGTCAGGAAATCCAGAAGGCATTCCTGGAAAAACCCAGCTTTTTGTTCTCCCATTTCCATGTTCTCCTCCTTAAGGGTGTGAGGCTAATGGAAACAACAGGAGAAAGTGCTCTGGAAGTGGCTGAGAAAGGGAAACTGCCCAGGAAGCGCTGCCAAATGTGATCCCAACCCGAGGGAAAACAGGGATTTCTCCCACTGACACTTTGATTCCCAACAGGAGAATTTTGGTACCCACCGACTGCGAGTCCTTTGTCCGTGTGCAGCACAGGAACACTTTGAGCCTTCGTGTCCAGCTGCTGGCTTGTCCCTCTTCCAAGCGGTGTCTGGGAATAAAGGGGAGAGCAGGAATGTGAGGAGAGGCACAACACGGCAGAGGACCCAACCTGGAATGGGCACAGCCTGTGCTGCCCCTGGAAAAATGGGATAAGGTGCCCCCAATCCTCCTTTCCTCCAGGCTGAGCCCCTTTCCCAGCTCCCTCAGCCGCTCCTGGTCCGTTCCCTTCCCTGGATTCGCTCCAGAGAAGCAGGAATCCACAGGATCAAGCTGCGTGTTTGGATACTTGCTCTCCTGCCTGAATGGGATGCACGGAATGAAGCTCCTGTTGCAACTTGGCAGCTGCTCCATGTGCCAGGACGTGTGACCACGCAGGAGGGAAAAATCTACCTCGGGATGAGGGAGTGGGAATGGCACAGGAGTCCCTGAGCATCTTGTACATGCAATTTTTCCCAATCAGGGAATCATGGAATGTTTTGGGTGGGAAGGGACTTTTAGGATCTCTGTGTTCCGCCCCCTGCCTTGGAAGTAGGGACTGATTCTGTGCCAGAGTGCCAAGCTCCCCAAATCCACAGCTCCTCTTTTTTTTTTTTAGGGAAACACAACTTTAATCCAGGTCAGAGCAATCCAGAAGGAACCACCAGCGCTCCCTTTCCTGGCAGGGCATCCCACCAGGATAAGCCCAGAAAGTGGGTTGCACCTGGAAGGAAAAGATGCTGGCAAAGGAATATTTGCTTGAAATGGAAGGAGCAGATCCCACAAGGATCCATCACCTCGTGCCCAAGTACCCGAGAACAGCTCTCCATAACCTTTTGGAAGATCCCAAAAGAGGAATGGGAATATGAGCAGCAGCAGGGCTCTGCTCCCCCAGATCCCAAAAAACTCCACAACTTCCAGGGTGGGGTTCAACAACCAAGCGTACTCCAAGCTATTTTCTCTCCATCTTTTCCCAAATTCTTTCTCCCTAACGTCAAACTTCCACCCATTCCGTAGGAGCTCCACAGCTCCTTGGAAAAGCCTTGGCACAACGAGCCGAGCCTTTTATTGGGTTGTTTCTTTCTCCCAGCCCACACACATCACGATGCCACCGGGAAAGGCAAACCACAGTGGGACTCAATCCAGCCAGGCAGAGAACTCCCTCATCTATTCCTTAGAAAGGGTTTCTCTCGGGAAAGAGGGAGAAGTTGGGAAGGCATCCTTTGGAAACCATTGTTTGAGCGGTGAACAGTCACTTTGGATGTTTGCTTTTCACATCGTAGCCCACGGCGCTTGCTTGTTAACAGCTGTTAGCATTCCTCCCTTTCCAGAGGGAAAAATCCACCAGCAGCAGGAACAAGCTCTCCGTAAATGCTGCAGGCCTGGAGGGAAAAACCCGGCCAAGGGAGGAAGGCCTTCCCTCAGCTCCCTGGGATCTCAACGTTCCCCACGGAGATCATTTCGGGGCTGCTCTGAATTTACTTTTGCAAGCTGCAGAGTTCAGATTCGCTTTGGAAAAATCATCCCAGAATCATGGAATGGTTTGGGTGGGAAGGGACCTCAAAGCTCATCTGGTCCCACCCTCTATCCCAGGGTGCTCTAAGCCTCGTCCAGCCTTGGAAATATCCAGGGATGGGGCAGCCACAGCTGCTCTGGGAAAACCATTCCAGTGCCTCATCACTCCCACAGGGAAGAATTTTTTTCCTTGGATGTAGTACTACATCCACAGTATCATCCTTCTTATCTTCAAGGGAATGCCCTGATCCCAAGCAGCAATCGCCAGGCTAGGAATTAATTCCAGATATTCCAGGCTCTTATGACATATTGGAAAGGTCAGGAGGAATATCTGGCATTCCACAAGAAAACCCAGGCTCCTTCCCACAGAACCTGGTGCCCTATCCTTGGGAAAGCCTAGTTTTCCCTCATAAAGGATCCCATTCCAAGTCATTGGAAAAGCCTGTACTCCAAATACCAAAATCCAATAAGAAACAGGAAATTTGCAGAGCATTTTTTGAAAGCCTCATTTTTCATCCCTTGGATCCCAATGCCCTCCTCAAAGCCACATTCCTCTAGGACAGCCACATATCAAAGGAAACAAAGCCTGTTTGTGTTGTCTCCTGCTGGAAAAAATCCTTTGGAAAAAGCTTTGCTCGGTGAAGAAAAAGCTTCTTCTCTCCCCATCTGGGGAGCTCCGAGAGGGAATCAATTCTTAATTAAAAGATCCGACTGCCAACACAAAAGAAATTGTTCCTTGGCCAAGACTAAAATAGGAGGAACCTTCAGGGCAAAAGGTTGGATTTCGGAGAGGAAAATAAAGGAAGAAAGGGGATTTGGAAGGAGATGCTGAAGGAAGTAAGGAACATTTAAGCACAGGCTCACTGTTTCCACGGAAAACGCTGCCATGGGATATGGACAAACAGGTTGTTGTGGTCAGCAGGGTCCATAGGATGCACAAACCCAGGAATTGAGGTAGAATCTGTCCGGATTCTGCACAGCTTTGCCTCCTTTGGACGCAGGTGCCCCCACACGCAGCACCTGAGAGGGAGCTGCATCCTGCCAAAATCCCCCTTAGGGGAGCAGAACGCTCCCTGCAGCAAGGCAAGGAGAAGGGCAAGATCCCAAGAAAAGCAGGACACACTTCCAGAAACCTTACCCTGGGAAGCTGTGGCTGCCCCATCCCTGGAAGTGTTCTGGGCCAGGTTGGACAGAGCTTGGAACAACCTGGGATAGTGGAAGGTATCCCTGCCCGTGGCTTTAAGATCCCTTTTGACCCAAACCATCCTGGAATTCCCTGAGTCTGGGAGGATTTGGGGTGCTTGTGGCCATGAGGACACAGCACTGGTAACCCCAAAACCCTCCATTGGTTCTTCCCTTAAATCTTTGTGTCCTTGGAGGACAGCCTGGGAGAGCTGGGAATGTTCAGCACAGAGAGGAGAAGGCTCCAGGGGGACCTTAAGTGACTTTAAGGACCTTAAAGTGCCTAAAGTGGATCTGAGAGAGCTGCAGAGGGTCTTGGGACAAGGGCACGGAGTTATAGGACAAAAGGGAATTGACAGAGGGTGAGTTTAGATGGGATTTTGGGAATAAACTCTTCCCTGAAAGAGCGGCAGGGCCCTGGAATGGATTTCCCAGAGAAACTGTGGCCACTCAATCCCTGGAAGCATCCGAGGCCAGGTTGGAGCCTTGGATCTAGCAGAAGGCATCCCTGCACGGGACAGTGGGGTTGGGATTGGATGATCTTTAAGGTCCCTCACGCCCAGGGCACCCCGGAATTGTGGGATCCCCTGGAATGCCGCCTCACCTGAGGTTGTAGGTCCTTAGGTTGCGCTGCCGGCGCTTGGTGGCGCGGAGCTTGACGAAGGTGCGTCCCGTGGGGTCAAAGACACACAGCACGGTGATGCACACGCTCAGGATCACCACCCAGTTGCACACCACCATTCCTGAAAAAAACCCCCCCAAAAAAACCAGGAGTCAGGTGCTCTGGCCCTTACTTCCCACCCCAAACTCCCGCAGCAAAAGGAAATCCTGTGGAAAGGCTTTTAAGGCACAGCTGGATGGATCTTCCGGCTGTTTTATGGGGCCATTAAATGCTCCCTGAGTATCCGGGACTGCCGCACTAACATCATCCCCACCAGGAGACTGGGAAAGGCTTCCAGGAAAACAGCGAAGCCATTCTGAAGGGAAGAAGCGGAATTTACAGAGCGCCCTTCCCTGGGAACACGGATCCCTGCCTGAGGGTCGGATGAATGGAGCGACTGTTCCGAGCAATAAACAGGGAAACAAGCCCCACATTGACAGCTCCCCACCACCTCCCGGAGTCGATCGGGAAGGAAGGACGGCCGCCAATCCTCCGCAACGCTCCCGGGCCGCGTTCCAGCTCCGTACCCAGGGTGACGCTCTTGGCCGTGATGTCGTTGCAGGAGGTGTAGTACTGCGTCAGCCACACGATGCCCACGATGGCGTACACGAACTCGATCACCAGGATGGCTGGGGAAAAAAAACGGCGGTGGCATGGGTAACAGCAGCCCCCTTCCCCAAGGATGAGCTCCCGTCCCCGTTTTCTCACCGGGAAGAGGTTGTTTGGCGGGGCGGTGAAAAGGATTTGGAAGGGGATGTGCGAGGAGATGAGCCAGAAGTGCGACGTGTCCCTAACGGGATCGTGGAGGGGTCGGTGCCCTCGGCTGTGTCACAGGTATGAATCAGAGATCCAGACCTTCCTCCCACACCGCTGGAAAGACTCCCCGAGGCAGCAGGGAATCACAGGACCCAAACCTTTAACTACCTGTGACAGCTGGCCTGACTCACGGATCCAAAATAAATCGTGTGGATCCAGGATTAATTCTGCTCGCTATGCTTGGCAAACATTCCCAGCACCTCTGCAGCCCTTCCCGGGAGAGTTCCAAGGAGACAGGGCTTAAGGAGCTCCTCAGTTTGGCGTGTGGCACGTAACGACCTAGAAACTGGGGATTAGCAGAGCCTCCTTGGAACAAAAAAGCTGGGAGACTGCTCCAAAGCGCCCATCCTCCCACTTTCCCCCCAGAATTCCAAAGGACAGCCAGGCAATCAGGCGTGGAGAAGGTGAATACCTTGCTCGGGATTGCCAAAGTTTTGCTGGAGCCGCGACTAAATCCAGCCTGGCTTATCCCACCCACCCTCCTTATCTCCTGCTGGCACAGAATCTTTCCCTAAGTGGCTTTGCTACAGACCTGGAAAGACCAGTTCCAGGAGAACAGCACTTTCCTGGGCAAGGGATCAGGGCTGGGACCGACTCCTGATGAACCCAATTTATGCCTGAGTCAGACTTTGCTTCCCTTGGCTCCTCTCCCCTCTGCCTGCTGCAGGACGGGAGAGGCAGGAGCAGGGATGAGACATTCCCGGGTTCACATTGGAGTTAATTCCCTAAATTCCTCCGCATGAAGCAGCACACAGCTTAAATTGGGACAGTCACATGGACCTTGCCCACGCACTGGTCACGCTCCCACTTCCATCAGCACAACCGATCAACCACCAGGAGCAAAAAAAAAAAACAGGAAAAAGGGAATACAAGACCTGAAACACAGAGTAAATCCTGCACCTGAGCAGGTGGAGAGTTTAAGGAAGGAAATGGGATGTTTTGGGGGGCAGAAAAACCTCCCTTTGGATTCCCCCTACCTCCCCTGCCCCATTTAGTCTGGTTTTAACACAAACTGCCAGGCTCTCCATGCTTCCCTAGGGAGACTGGCTGGGAGGAGCTGGAGAGGGAGATTTGTTTGCTGTTCACGTTAATGACTTGCACTGAGCATTCCAAGTCTTCCAGACTGAGCTTTCAAGTGAGGTTATCCCTATTTTAGTGGGTTCTGCAGGAAAACAACCCGGCAAAAAGCAGGGATGCAAACCCATGGGATGATTTGTTTGGAATGGGTTTGGCTCTGCCTCTCCAAAGACTTTTCTCTTAAAATCTTCGCTCGGCGCAGAAAAATCTGATTAAATTTCCATACCTGGAAGGCAACAGAATCCAGGGAAAACAAGCTAAAAGGGAATGAGGGATCAAGGAATAATCTCTTCCCTGCTCCAGTTTTTCGGTGAGGGAGCGAGACAGGAATTGCTTATAGGAAGAAAAAGGGAGTGAGCAGGTGGAAAACCTATTTTCCTCCCGGTGCCTGGAAGTGGGTTGGATGGAGGGATGGATCAGACAAGTCAAGAGGCAACACCTCGGGGTCAGAACCTTTGGGATTTACACCTCTATCCTCAGAAAACATGGCGGGAGGGGGTGGGAAGAGAGACAGAAGGGGAGCAGATTCCAGGCAAGGAACAGGAGGCGATTTGGGACAGCGCCTGCCAGCCGACAGCGAGGAGAGATCCATCGGGATGCGCGGCACATCCCGACGACCATCTGGCCATGCTGGAGGAGCAGAGGAGAGGAGGCTCCCGGGAAGAGCACGCTGAGGCTCCAGCCCCTTACCCAGTCGGACGTAGAGGACGTACTGCATGGAATCCCGCGGCTCCGTGTACAGGATGCTCCCGCGCATGCTGAGCCAGATGATGGCCAGCTCGGCGATCATGCAGCTCAGCAGGATCCCCAGGTAGCCCCGGCCGTGGTCCACCAGGTTCAGGGAGCACGTCTCGTTGGGATTGTACACCAGCCCGAAGAGCACCACCGAGAGGATCACGAACCTGCCGGGCAGGAGAGCCAAGGGAAAGCATGGAACATCCCCCAGCTCCTTACATCACTCTTCGTTTGGGCCCCAAATCCCCACGAGCCATCCAGAGGTCCTGCTAGCCCCGTTTCATCCAGGCCACATTATCCCATGGGATTTTCCACTCCAGAGAAGCTGTGGCTGCCCCATCCCTGGAAGTGTTCAAGGCCAGGTTGGACAGGGCTCGCAGCAACCTGGTGGGAGCTGTCCCTGCCCGTGGCAGGGGGCTGCAATGAGATGAGGTTTAAGGTCCATTCCAACCCAAATCAAGAACCCGTGGTTGTTTTTCCTGAGCCTCTGCACAGAAACGCAGACCCCAAACTCCAGGAGATTCATCCCTAAATCTGTCCAGGACAAGGCTGGATGGCACTTGGAACAACCTGGTCTAGTGGGAGCTGTCCCTGCCCATGGCAGGGGGTTGGAACTGGGTGGTCTTTAAGAGACCTGGATGGGCTTTAAGGTGTCTTCCAACCCAAACCATTCCAGGATTCCATGACTGTTTTTCCTGAGCTCCTGTACAAGAATACAGCCCCGAATTCCAGCAGACCCATCCCTGGATGTGTCCAAGACCTGGCTGGATGGGGCTTGGAACAACCTGGTCTAGTGGAAGCTGTCCCTGCCCATGGCAGGGGGTTGGAACTGGGTGGTCTTTAAGAGACCTGGATGGGCTTTAAGGTGTCTTCCAACCCAAACTATTCCAGGATTCTGTGAGGGAGAGCTGGGATGGCTCTGAAATGCCCAGGAGCCTCCTGCATCATTCCTAGGGATGAGCTCCAAGGCATCTTCCAACCCAACCAATTCCAGGATTCCATGCTTCTTTTTCCTGAGCTTCTGTACAGAAACACAGCCCCGAATTCCAGTGAAGAATCTTGGGTGGCACAGGAGGATAACAGGGAGCTTTGGCTGGGCTCTTTGGAACCGGGACAGAACTTGGAACAGAGCCCAGCTAAGAAAACAGAAGCTGGAAAAATGCTGGTGTCCATCAGGAATGCCCCAGACAAACCTTCCGGCCCTGTATAGAAGTGCAAGAAGAACTTCCAGCCGTGCCAGGAACAGCCAAAAGAATTCCTGGGCGAATTCCAAGCATCCCTGTGCCCTTCCCACTTACCAGGTGGTGTGAAGGAGGAAGAGGAAGACGGCTGGCAGAACCAGGTCATCGCTGCCCACAGACCAGCGCCGGCGGAACACGACAATCCCTGGCATGGCTGGCGGGTCCCGGGAAGTTCAGCAGGCACGGCACTCACCTCCTGGAAAAGGATGGAAGCAAAGGCGCTGCTGAGCCTCTCCAGCCCCCTCTGGAGAGCCCCACAAGCTGGGAGCCATCCCTGTTTATCCCAGAGCTGCTTCCTCCCAGCACCAGGGGGCACGGCGCGCTCAGGAAGGAGGAGTCGAAGGAGCGGGAAGTATTAGGTGCAGGCGGCATGTAACTGATCCAGCTCCACTTCATGGGATTACCTGGAATCCTGTTAGGCTGCCATGGTGAGCAGCCACCACGGGATTTGGGACAGGTGATACCGGCCTCAGATCTCCGGAAAACCCAATTGCTGTGTTTTTCCATGGACAAACCTACTGCCAGGCTCTTGTTGTCCAACAGTTCCCCCCCCACTCGGCTCAAGATGCCAAAATATCCATTAACAGTCAGTGGCAATGCCTAGGGATCTCGGGACTGGCTCCCAACAGCACTTCCAGTGAGGATATTGGCTCCTAGGAGATCTCCCCCTGGACCAGCAGGAGCATCCTGCCAGCTCCACATCTCCGTTGCATCCGTACCGGCCCTGACAGGCACGACCAATTCCAAGGTGGAAGATTGAGGAGCTGCTGTTCCTCCCCACGTTTTGTTTGTGCTCCTATTTTTAGGGCTTCCCAAACCCTTTGGAAAATAGAAACAGGAGCGGTGCAAAGTCACGAGACTGCACAGGGCGCTCCAGCCTCCTCCAGCACAGCCATCCCACTCCATCCCAGCTGGCCGTACTCCAAGCTGCTCCAGAGGGACGCTAGCAGCACACCTTATCCTACTCCTGCCTTCCTGGCCCAACACACGACCCGTAACCAGGAATTTTTTCCTTGGTTTTGCCAAATCCGGGATGGCGCCTTTGCAATCTGCCCACGGCCACCGAGGATTCCTGGATTGTGGGATTGGTCCTGTGCCTCTTTCCATGCCCTAATCCCTGTCCCACCTCTTCCCTGTGCTACCAGGGAATGCTCCACCTTCACCTGTGCCTCTCTGCTCCCAGCTGATCCCTCTCAGTTCCCAACTCCCCTGACCTCCCAGCTCCCACATCCAGGCACTGCTGCTGGAATGCTCCATCCACGCCCTGCGGTGGCCGCGCTGTTCCAAAGCTGCGCTTCCAAATCCGTAAGCGCTCTTGGGATTTTTGCCTCAGCAAATTGCCGGGTCAGGATAAAGTGTCCTCATCCATTACTTAAAACGGGATTTCCAACAGCATTCCCAAGGGAATATCACCTGCAACAATTCCCATAGCAGGCAGAAAACGCCACGCTTGGATATGATGTCCCTAATTGAATGCTGTGGGTAAAGAAATTAGAAAGGGGAGGACATCCATAGAATTCCAGCATAGTTTGGATAGGAAGGGAGCTTCGGGATGATCCAGTTCCATCTCCCTGCCGTGGACCGGGACACCTCCCACCAGCCTGGGTTGCTCATGATTTAAACTAAGATGAGCCTTGCAGGTAGCACAAATGTTGAGTTTGGGACAGCCCACAGCACTCACTCCTCCTCCATCCCGCTAAATCCAACCCAGTAGGCAGGTGTGGTTACCCCATCGCCTCCCAGAACATCCCAAATCCAGAGTCTCCCCTCCTGTGCCGACACCCACGGCCACTGGAATGGCTCTTCCAACCCGTTTCAGCCACCCATTACTGAAAACCTACACAATGCCCTCCAGTTCCAGGAGATTCCACAGCCAACAGGGCACTTTCAGCCCATCCCTCAGTTGGAGGAAACGCTCCACTCCGCAAACAAAGCGAACACGGAATTCCAGCGCCATTTGGATTCCCACTTCCTCAGCACAGGATAACGAGAGCACTGGGCGCATTCCAGCTCTACCTTCGCTCCTCAGGCCATCTGGAGACTCCCTCCCAGCCCCGTCGTGCCTGTCATTCACCATCGGGATAGCTGGGACATCACAATCCCTGGATACACCTTCGGCTCCCTCGCTGCCTTTGGACAGCACCTCCCAGCCCGGCTCCCTTCCCGTCGTCCCTCGGCTGCATCCTGCCAACGCACCTTCCGGAACTCTTCCACCCCTCTGGCTGGGCTCTCCCAGTTCCCACCACCCTCTCCCAGTTTGAGAAGCAGGATATCGACAACGGCAACGAATATCCAGTGTGGATTCCTTATCCACAGCAACAGATGGGGACGGAGCAGAGCAGCCTGTCACTCACTGTCACACATGGCAGTACTCACTGTGGAACTGTCACTCTGCTTACCAGGCTCCCAGGGCAGGAACATTCCCAATTAATTCCCAAAGACTCCTGAGTTTAAACCAGGAGGCTCAGGGCTTTGTTTTGGAAAGAAGGGAGATGATGGAAGGCCTGAGACTGGAAAACCCACCAAAAAAAGCTCTCACTGTGAGGACACTCCGGCTTCATCCCAGCACAGCTTATCCCAGGAATTGTGTTTGAAGATGCTGAAGATATGATCTGGCAGAAGAACTGGGAGGAAGCGGAAGGCTGCAGTGCCAACAGCCCCGAGATCACTGACCCCGGCTCTGCGACAGCAAGAGCCCTCACACTGCCCCTAAAATTGCTGGGAAGAGCCAAAAATTCCCAGGATGTTGAGAGCTGAATCCCAGTACAAGCAGCCCCGAGCTCCCAACACTGAAATGAGGGAAGCACATGCACAGGGAGTCCCCTTGGAGCTGGGGCAAGGTCTAGGGAAGCGGGAATCTTACATGGCATGTGGTCCAGCCGCCGCGCATCCTTCTCTCCCAGAAGGGTATTTCAGGAAAAGTGCATATCCAGGGAGACGGGCATCACAAGCTCAGGAGGGAACAGCAAACTCTTCCCGCAGCCATTGAAAATCCCACTCGGCAAAGGCGAGCGCGGCGTGGGAACTGGGATGTGCCCGCCGACAGAGCCGGGCATCACCCACAGAGCGACTCCCTGCCCGCACCTCATTTATCCAGCGGGAATGCCGAGAGCCAGAGGTCGTGACTCCCCCCATTCCACACCCCCCAGCACCCTCTGGAAGGAAGTGACATCATCCCTATTCTGAGGAGAGAGTACGTGGATTGTGGGAAGGAGGACCGCGAGCGAGAGCGGGCGATGCTGCCGGAGATGCGGAGCCGGGAGAGGAGGGAAACCCCTCGAGCGGCGCAAACCTCCTCCCTCTTCCCACCGGGAAACCGGGAGCGCTGCCGGGAGCCCTCGGCATCGGGCTGGGAAAGGCTCCCGGCCATGGAGTCGCCAGTGAATGGCCAGGGGGAGGGGACTGGGATGGGACACAAAAGGGACGCACAGAGGGGGCCACCCCGGGCACAGAAAGGAGAGACTGTTCCAGAGGAGCCTCTCCCGGCCTTTCCAGCCGTTAATTCCTTGTGACATGCTCTGGGCTGTGACAGGATGTGGGGGAAGGGGAGAATTCGCTGTCTGTAAGGGAAAGGCTTAGGGGAAAAGAGCAAGAGAGAGCAACGCTACCGTGAGACAACATTCCAGCTAAACCTCGGAGACTTCGGCTAATCCAACAGCCCATCCCATCTGACAGGAGCCTCCCCAGGGAGAAGAGCACAAGGAAATAAAGCTGGAGGGAAAAGGCTGTGCCTGGATCCTGCACGCCAGGAGCCCACCCACACCACAGCAACACCCCCGGAGTCACCCACTCCCTCCACCCAAATCCAGGCAGGATTTGCTCCAAGCTCCCAGCATCGCAGATTCCCGAGGCACCCACACAGCCCAATGCTCCAACCCCCTGCAGTCCTCATCCCTGCATCCACAGGCTCCCAACCCCCTGCAATTCCCTATCCCTGTAATTCCCCATCCCTGCATCCACAGGTTCCCAAACCCCCTGCAATTTCCCACCTCTGCATCCACAGGCTCCCAACGCCCTATAATTCCCCATTCCTGCAATCCCCCATCTCTGCATCCACAGGCTCCCAACCCACAGCAATTCCTCATCCCTACAATTCCCCATCTCTGCATCCACAGGCTCCCAACCCACAGCAATTCCTCATCCCTACAATTCCCCATCTCTGCATCCACAGGCTCCCAACCCCCCTGCAATTCCTCATCCCTATATCCAAAGGTTCAAAACCCCCTGCAATCCCCCATCCCTGCAATTCCCAACCCCCTGCAATTCCCCATCCCTGCATCCACAGGTTCACTCAGCATTCCCACTTCCATCACCTCAAAACCTCCCCTTGGTTCCCAAGCTCCTACTGTCCAGAGCAAAAGGTGGGAGGCCAAACCCAGGCTGAAATCAGATCTGCCAGGAGTTTTTTCTCCCTGGGGATGTCTGCAGGGAGGAAGCCCTGCTATTCCAATATTCCTTCCCTACCTTTTCCCTCGGGCACCTGCTGGCACTTTCACACGACCCAGGTATGACAAAGCAATCCCATCTCTGGCAGCACCCTCTTCCAGCTGGCCTCCGCAGATTCCAGAGTCCTCCAGTGTGACTCACCCAAGGAAATTCCCTCAAAGCAAGCCAGATGTTTGCCTTCCCTGCTCAGGGCTACAGAATTCCCCCTGAAAAAACTGGGATTTCTAGGTCTCAGTGGATGGTTGCAGGTGCCACTAAAGGACAAAGCCTTTTGCTGTTGCACAGGAATCCAGCACTGTGTCCCAGAACGCTGCCCCTCCCAGGATCCCTTCCCTGGTTGAAACGCCACCACGTTCCCTGGAAATGTCCCGGCTATCCTGCTGGGAAGTTCAAGCCCAAGCCTGCCAGCTCCCAGCTCAACTTCTTGGGAAATGCAGCTGGAAAACTGAAACCAAAGGAGCTTTGTGCCCTGGCAGCTCTCACAGCAGCTTTTCCTCAGTGCTCCGGAGCAGAGGTGCTTCCCTTCTCCCTGAGAGCACATCCAGGTCACCATGCCCAGGTGCTGGAGACTCCTGTCCCGAGGGCACAGCACGGATGCTGCATCCTGCTTTTTCACTCTGCAGGATAACAGAGAGTTCACTCCCCTGACCAACAGAATCCTGGTCCCATCAAGTCACCCCCAAATCCTTCCTTCTCCAACACGTCCCATGTGGAATATGGGCTTCCCACCCCAGGCTGGATCATTCCCAGAACCCTCCCGTTCCCACCAAGCACTTACTTACTGGACTTGACGGAAATCATCAATTCCAGCTTGGATCCGACTCCGTCGGGCCCCATCCAGCTGTTCTGAAGGGCTTTAAGTGAGGCTCTCTCTGTTTCCAAGTTGGTTCCTCACAATCTGGGAATTGTTCTCGCCTTCCAGGGAGAAGGGGGATGGGGTTATGTCCATACAGAATGTCCTGAAGCTGGCCAGAGGAATTTGCATGGAACAGCTCTGCTCTGAAGCCAGGCTGGGAGAGCTGGGATGGCTCAGCCTGGAGAGGAGAAGGCTCCAGGGAGCCTTAGAGCCTCTTCCAGTGCCTAAGGGGACTCCAAGGGAGATGGAAAGAACCTTTAGAATAGGGCATGGAGGGACAGGACAAGGGGGAATGGCTTCCCACTGACATGGTGTGGGTTTAGACTGGATATTGGGAAGAAGTCCTTCCCTGTGGGGCTGCTGAGGCCCTGGAATGGATTTCCCAGAGAAGCTGTGGCTGCCCCTGGATCCCTGGAAGTGTCCCAGGCCAGGCTGGGCAAAGCTTGGAGCGACCCAGGACAGTAGAAGGTGTCCCTGACCNTGACCCAGGATAGTAGAAGACGGCACACCCATGGCAGGGGGTGCAATGGGATGAGCCATTCCAAGTCCTTTCCAAACCAAACCATTCCAGGATGGCACCTGAGGAAGGCGAGTCCTTTCCTTTCTGCCTTTTCCAAGGGGCAGGAAATGTCTGCCACAAGCAGTGCCTGCAGGAATTGCAAGGAAAGCTCTTCCCAGGGGGAAGAAGGCACAGCAGCTGCCGGAAGCTTGTGAGGAGAGCTCTGCCCTCACTGGAGGTGATTAAGGGAACAGATCCCTCCTTTAAGGAATATTCCATGGATTCATGGAACATTGAAGAGCCGTAAATCCCAGGCAGAGATCACTGGCAAAAATCAGTGGGGATTTGAATTTCAGGATATCTTCACGGCTGCTTTGAAGATTCCCCTTGATAATCTCCCACTTTCCAAGGAGAAGGGAATAAAATGAGTCAGCAGCAGAGCCAGGGAACGAAGCTTGGAGACAGGAAAGGTTCAAACAGCCTCCTGTGGCTCGGCACACTTCGGATGCTGCTCCCTCGGGATAAGGCCATGGCACCACAATCGCCTCAGCAATGTCATTGGGACAGAACTAATGGGATCGGGCTGGATCTGCAACTCCAGCACTGCCCACTGACACAAATTCCCAAAATAATCTCGGAGTACCAACTGACCTTCAAAACACGGGCAACGAGAATTTATCCGTTTGGCCCACCAGCTTAACCCTGAAATCCTGGAATAAACTCCTTGGGATTGCGATGGTGATGGACACAACAGCGGCGGAACCACTTCCCAGGTGGGCCAGCACTGCTCCATCTCCATCCCAGCTCATTCCTCCCAAATCCCTTCCCAAAGCCCCTTGGCAGTGTGAACACGTCTCCTTGTTTAAATCCATCTCCTTTTTTCTTAACTCCAAACTCCCCTACCTTGGGTAGAAATGAGTCATGTGAATCCCACATTTCCCTCAAACATGCACAACATCCCCTTCCTGTTGCATTGGGAAGGATTAATTTTTAACAAGGACACTCCAGAATGGATCTCCCTGGCACAGACTTGACCGCAGCAACAGAGTTTTCGGGAAAAATGGGATTATCTTGCAAACCTTTATGGTTGGACAAGTCCCAAAGGTGCCACTCACAGCACTTGTTCCCAGTTAAAAGCAGGATAAAGGATTCACTGAATCAAAGAGAAACAAGGGAAACCTCCACTCTGGAATGCACCTCCTCCAAACAACCAGGATCAGTTGTGATCCCAGTCCTACAAACCAGCGACACCGCAGATCCCAATGGCTCTCCCCACTGGATATCCAGTGACCTCCCTGCTGTCCCTGCACCACCCCATGGATTTGTCCACAGAATCACCCCTGAGGCTGGAAAAGCCCCCCAAGGTCGAGTCCAACCATTCCTCCAGCACTTCCAAGGCCACCACTATCCCACATCCCCAAGTGCCACATCCATGCTGCTTTTAAATCCCTCCAGGGGTGGGGATTCCACCACTGGAGCCTGTTCCAGTGCTTTACAACCCTTTCCACTGAGGAATTTTCCCTAATTTCCAACCTCAACCTCCCCTGGCGCAATTTGAAGCCATTTCCTTTCATCCTGCCACTTATTCCCTGGGAGCAGAGCCCAATCCCATCTGACCCCACTCTCCTGACAGGGATTTGTGGAGAGTGAGAAGATCCCTCCTGATCCTCATTTTTTCCAGGCCAACTCCCCCAGCTCCCTCAGCTGCTCCTTGTGCTCCAAACCCTCCCCTGGACACGCTCCAGCACTTCCACATCCTCCTCGTGTGAAGGATCCACGGGGCTTTATTAATTCCAGACCTCGGCAAACATCCCTGGGCATCAAGGAAGAGGTTTGTAGGGATAAGTCCACAAAGACAGGGATCGCTGTGAGACATTCCAAATGAAAGGCAGGATAATGCTTGGAAGGGGATGGAAAAGCCTCACTAACAGATTCCCAAGACTTTTCTCCTTGACCCCGACAGGAGCACAGCTTAACTCCAGAGCTCCAGACTCGTCAGCCTATGGAAAACCCAAACACCTGGCCGAGAAACAAGGGAAGCCACCACCTTCTCAGGAATCTGGGAGTGGAGAAGGAGCACAATCCCAGTGTCCTGCCATGACTGGAGTTAAAAACAACACCTGATCCCTGTCTCGATGCCGCCAGCTCCGCAATTCCACCCACAGCTCGTGCCAGCAGAGCCCACAGGAGGCTTCCCGACCACTCCGAGCTCCGGCAGAAATAATGGCCAAGTTACTGGGGGGGGGGGGGAAATTANAAGAGGGAGGGAAGGGGGGGGGGGGGGGGAAATTCATTAAATCCAAACTAATTTGGGATTTGAAACACAAATCCGTGTTCTACAGGGGAATAAAATCCCCTGCTACAAGGAAAGCTTGGCTGGAATGGGGTAGGGAGTGCAAAGGGAATACCTGGACGAGGTGATGGATACAGCATCCCAAATCTGTGGAACAACAGTTCATTCTCCCTGGATATAATCACTGGGAATCACTGATCCTCAGTTTTTGTTGGAATGTCCCACAGCTACACACAGAACTTGGTAATTCCTGGCAGGAAACCACACAGCCCCTGAGTTATTTGCAGCCAAAACTCCAAGGGCTGGATGAAGGCAGATCCAACATGCAGCTCGTACTTAGGCAAGGCATGTTTTGGATAGAGCCTCATTTCTTTAAGAAAAGCTGCTTTCCACTACAATCCTGGCAAATTCCTATTGGACAGTTTTACTCCAGCCTGGAACGCTTATCAGCTCAGCCTCCTTGCAAAAAAAAGCAGGGGAAAAAAAAGGAGGAGGAGCAAATTTCCAGGTGAGACATTGAATCCAGAGGTGCATCCCTGCTCCGGCGCATCTGGAAGCAATGTCTCCGGGAAGAGGGAGAAGACCAGGCACTTCCAAAAGGAATTGCCTCTCTCCCCTCCTGCAGGCAGCTCCTTGGCTCCCTAGTTTACGCCAGTGGGCAAACAGTTTTCCCAATAACTTGACTCATTGCTTCAGGAATTCCCTGGGGATGAGTCACATGCAGGGAAAGCCACCGGGAGCGGCGCCGGGACCACCGCTGCCAACACGAGGAGAGCGAAAGAAGTGGGAGAACACAAAATCCCTGCCAAACTAGGGAAAACTGTGTGGTCAACACCATTCCTTGGCACTCCTTCCCTGCTCCCCTCCCCACCAATGTGCTGGAGAGGAGATGCGCATCCAGAGAGGCAGCTCCAGGCTCTGGAGCCACGGGAATCGCCGGGGAGATGCTCCCTCCACGTGCACCTGCCAGGATAGGAGGGAATGCCGGCTCTAGGAATGATCCTAAGGAATTCCAAGCAGCAATTATTTCCCTCCCTCCTGGCACTGAGAGGGAAAGAGGGACACACGTGGAATTCCAGGCCCTCCAGCTTCTTACTCTCGCCAGCATTCCCAAATTGTGCTTTTTTCCGTGTCACAACCCACCACAACTTATCCCAGGAGTTTTCCTCTTCCCGCATTCCACAGCTGAGCGGTTAGGCAGGAACACACCCAGCTGCAAGTCAAAAGTGCTGGGAAATCAGGCCTATCTGGGAAGTTCTTTTGGGAATCTAAACCCAAAGGCATCTTCTCTCAACACAATTTGTCCTCATGAAACGGGAATCCTGGATCCGTGACGCTTCCAGGCTCAAAAACATTGGGAATGGCTTCAAGCAGCCTAAACCTGACCCGGACATGAGCTATTCCCATTTTCCTGCTGCTGCCTGTTCATTTCCCTCACTGTGTCCCTGCTTGTTTACTTTGGCCGAGGACATGCCTGTATCCCACATTCCTAGAAATCAGCCTGCGAAGATGAGCTCATGGAGGTCGCACTTCCCAAAGTCCAAGTGAAACTCGAGTAGAAGCCACCAACAGCCTATTTGAGGAGCTCATCCTGGAGGGAATATGTCCAGGAGGGAATATTCCCAAATGCTGTGAACTCCCTGGAAATACCATGCTTGTGTTTCTCTGCCTTCTCCCGTTACTTCCTAAGCCTTCCCAGATTCCCACTTTCCAATACCTTATTCCTTATTAAGCAGAATCTGACTTCTTGGCCCCAACTCTGGATTTTTCCCAGTCTCCAGTGAAAATCATTCCCAACATCAGGATATCCTGGAATTAGTTATTTCTCCAAGTTCATTTGATACACCAGAACCTACAAGAATATTTATGGATAAAAAACCAACCCCGAATCCACACTTTCCAGCAAGATCCTGTGAACTGATCACCCAGTATCCAAAGGATTGCTGCTATCCAAGGGCTTCTTTCCACACTGAATCCAGGAGTGCAACTGATTTCACTTCCATGTTTATCCCAGAAATAAGGATCAAACACCAAAGTCCTGCCTGGGGAAGGGCCAGGACAGGAACACCTGCACAGGTGGGAATTTTAAATGCACAACAGTAGAGAAGTGGGAATTCCAGCCTGGAAATGTCCTTGGCTTGGATATGGATACGGACAACATCCTCTTTCCCGTCTTCCTAAACTCAAAAGGCAACATTTCAGACCTCACTCCAGGACTTCCAGCTGTTACTTCCCAAGAAATGTGGTTGTGGCCCTCCCATCCCATGGCTTCCACCTCAATGCACGGGAACAGCCCTGGAAGCAAAATCATCCGGCTGAGCATTCCCAGCACACGAGTCCTGCTTTATTCCCACCTGGAGAAGAGTTTTCCAAAGGAATCTGCCAGCTCTGCCCCAGTTCCCATAAAGCTGCTAATTACAGTGCAAATCCAAAGAAAGCAGGAGCAGGGAAGGAGGGAGGGATTGAGGAAGGGGAAGGCAGATTCCAGGTCTCCAGCTCACCCAAATGACAGCTTGGGAAAACTCTTCCTGCCCCAGGGGTTGCTTCTAGGAATAAATTCCCCTTTCCACTCCTGCAGGAGCCCAAAATTCCAGCCCTCATGGAGACCCCTGGGAGCAGCTTCCCTTCTTCCACAGCCCTTCTCCCACCAGCTCCTCTCTCATCCCATTCCAGAAAGGCCTGTTGTCCATTAGGAACATGGAGATCACATGGAAAACCACCAACAGTCCAGCACATGCAGCTCCAACTCTCTCCCAGGTTCCAAATGCTCAGCCCCAAATCTCCACCCAGTATAAATAAAATCCCAGGACTTACCAGCCTGCTTTTCCTCTAGCTGGTGGCTTGGGATAAAGATGTTGGAATCACCACAGGGAACAAATGGCATCGGCCCCACACCTCTCCAAACCACCAGCACCAAGGGTCCAAATGCTTCCTCCTCCTCCTAGGAATTCTCACCCATCCAGCACTTCCCTCATGATAACCAAGCAACCCAGAGCTGGAATCCTGGGCTGAATCCTGCCAAGCTGAAGTCTCCAGCCCCTTCCTGAATCTCAGGTTTGTGATGGAAAGCAGGAATCCTCTTTTCCTTTGGCTTATGGAAGCAGGGATGAATCAAGCCCAGGCTTCCCTGATCCCGTGGCGTGTTTAAGCCTTAAAGATATTTCTTTTTCCACATTCCCTTCTCCTTGGACACGCCAGGAGCTGCATCTCCAAAGCCCAGCACACACATCCCTCCTCCTCACCGCCCACAGCCTGCACGTGGAGCTGATCCGCAGTTGCTGCTGGCCCTCGGGATCTGTGTGGCCACAACACCCAACCCTCCCCAGCAGGGATCCTTCCCGCTGCTCCCCAGGGAGAGCCAGGAGACAGGGATTCGGTTTCAAGTTCAGGAATTATTTAATTCCATAAGGCAGTTTTACATCTCCTCCTTAAGTTCCACAGTCCTCCCGTTTCCCAGCTCTGACTCCTGGAATTACTCACACATATTTACTCCGACTTTTTCCCCGCTGACACAGATTCCTTGCACCCGTTTCTCCCCGTGGATTCATCACTACAGATCCTGGAGTTGGAACTGCTGATTCCCATCTCTGCTCTCCAAATATCCATGCCGTGGGAAGCACGGCCACACATTCCTGCCTGCAGCCGTGGCGCCGGGAATCTCCTCCTGTTTCCACGCTTACTCCCGAATTTACACTCCTGGTGTCTCCTTGATACACTGACCTCACTCAGCCTGGAGAAGGGAAGGCTCCAGGGAGACCTTGGAGCTCCTGTCAGTGCCTAAAGCAGCTCCAAGATTGCTGGAGAGGGATTTTGGATAAAGGGATAGAGTGACAGGACAATGGGAATGGCTTCCCGCTGACACAGGGTGAAATTAGATGGGATATTGGGAAGAAATTCTTCCCCGTGAGGGTGGTGAGGCCCTGGAATGAACTTCCCAGAGAAGCTGTGGATGCCCCGTCCCTGGAAGTGTCCAAGGCCAGCTTGGATGGGGCTTGGAACAACCTGAAGGTGTCCCTGACCGTGCCCGGGGGATGGAATTGGATCCCATTCCAAATCCCTTCCAACCCAAACCATTCTGGGATTTTCCTCCCTGCTGCCACCACTCTCCATGTTTCCATACCCTCCTCATTAGGAGAAGTCCCTCAGCAGAGCCTGGGAAGTTGTCACTCCAGGGACACTGTCCCTGCCCTCTCGGCCTCCAGCTCCGGAGCCAGAATCCGCTCGGAAAAGCCGGACAAGAGGGAGGTGAAAGGAGGTGAGGCAGAAGCAGAGACTCCACGTGACAAGAGCGGAGCTGCAGCCGAAGAAATCCCCTGGAAAAGCATTCCTCGGCTCCGAGCAGCTGTGCAGGCACGAACTGAAGGGCACAGACTGGAACTGACTGTCCCTAACAATTGGTTATACCCCAGAAAAGAGGGAATGATCCTTCCCAAGAGAGGGGGGAGAGGGAAAGATGAAGCAGCCACAGGTGGGAATGCACCAGCTCCGGAGCTGGGGAAAGCAGGATTATGGCAGGAGGTACCTGGGAACAGCAGGGGATGATCCAGAACCTAAAGCAACAGAGTGATTCCTAAAATACAGACAGGAGGATCCTGAAAATGAGATCAATGTGCTTCTCCTAAAACTATCCGTGAATCCCAGATGGTTCAAGTAGGAAGGGACCTTAAAATCATCCCATTCCATCCCCCCTGCCACAGGCAGGGACACCTCCCACTGTCCCAGGTTGCTCCAAACCCCATCCAGCCTGGCCTGGGACACTGCCAGGGATCCAGGGGCAGCCACAGCTGCTCTGAGATATCCATTCCAGGGCCTCACAGGGAGGAATTCCTTTCCAATATCCCATCTATCCCTGCCCTCTGGCACTGGGAAGCCATTCCCTGTGTCCTGTCCCTCCATCCCTTGTCCCCAGTCCCTCTCCAGCTCTCCTGGAGCCCCTTCAGGCCCTGGGAGGGGCTCTGAGCTCTCTCTGGATCCTTCTTCAAGTGAACATTCCCAGCAATCCCAGCCTGTCCTCAATCCATGTCTGAATTGAATAGGGAAAACGTCACCTTTCCTGCAGCAAATCCCAGCAGGATCATCCTCAGGGCTGCACTGGGATTTGGCACCTGGCTGCTGGACACCCTGGATCACAGCCAGGTGACCCCAATCCCTCTCTGCTGAACCCAAGAACTCCACAGCTTTTGGAAAAGCGAAGGAAAGCAACTCCATTTTCCCAAAGACAAAGAAATTCATCTCAAACCTCGCCCAGGGAAGTTGGTAACCCTTGGAAAACAGGAAGGATCCCCACTCCAACAGCACAGGGATGCATTTTCCAATGGATTTCTCCAAGAACAGCTGCCACCTTTCTCCTCATCCAGCAGATCCCAATTCCAAACCAATTCCCCACTTGAATTTATAACCCAAGCAGGAGTATAAGGAACAAAGCTGTTTTTTGGGATCTGCTTCAGGACAAGGCCCTGGCTCCCAGCCCAACCAGTCAGAGGCTGTTGGAGAAGAAACTCCTTTTCCCTCTCGTGTGGCCATCCCGGGAATTAAATGGAGTGCCTTTGCAGCGATCCCTTCAGGCAGGATTTGTCCAGGTGTGGATTTTCGCCCCCCCTCTCCTTTAATTATCCTATAATTAACCGTGAAGTATCCAATCATCCAGAGCTTTTTCAATTAAGCTTCAAAAGGAAATGCCTGGAAGAGCTCTTGGTGGGAATGTTCTTATCAGCCAGGAAGAGATCACAGGCACAAGAGCTGGGGTTTGACTCATTCCCTTATTGCTGGGGCAAGTGAACTTCCAAAGCCGGAAAAAATTCCTTTATTCCACCTTTTTCAGTTCACATCCTCATTCCTGATGGGAGCTAGGAGGCCTGGGAGCAATATTATATTGTAATTAACACGCTGAGGAATAGTCAAGGAATGAGGATTCTTGACTGAGGAATAATCAAGTTCCAAAGGATCAGGAATTATCCCTGCCCAGGTCCGACTTCTCCATCCCAATCCTGCGCCTCTTTTTCCCTCGGTTCCTTCCCTCAACCTTAAATTCTGAGCACAGGCACAAGCTGAGATCTCCTGCACTTCTCTGGGCAGTGAGGGAAATTCCCAGTCTTTTCAATAGGGAGTAATGGGAATTTCACCTGCATCCCTGTGGACAGAAAATTGTCCTCAAATCCCAGGCTGAGACCTTCCGTGTGTCCAACAGCACAGACAAAGGGATCACAGAATTGTCCACGTTGGAAAAGCCCTCCAAGATCATCCAGCCCAACGTTCCCCCAGCACTGCCAAGGCCACCACTATCCCAAGTGCCACATCCACACAGATTTTAAATCCCTCCAGCGATGGGGACTCCGCCACTGCAGCCTGTTCCAGTGCTTTACAACCCTTTCCATGAAGGAATTTTCCCTAATGTCCAACCTAAAATTCCCCCTGGCACAACTCAAGTGGCACTCGTCAGACAGCTTTGATTTCTTTCCCAAATACCAAGAGAATTCCAAAGGTTTCTCAAAGAAAGGATCTCCTGAGCGCTCCTAACAGCTCCCAGAATTCCAGGAGCTTCTCTCACACCTTCCCAGCCGTGTTCCTGAGAGCCTTTCCCACATCCCACGGACAACACACCTTCTCCAGTGGGGAAAACACGAATCAGTCAATGTCTCCAACTGCTGACATTCCCCTTTCTGCAACCTCAAGATCCCACGGATATTTGAGGATTTTATTTTCATCGCAAAGAGGGAAACAGAAGAGCAGACAGACCCAGGGAATATCCAGCTCCAGCATCCAGCTTGGAATTGTCCAGCACGGGATGAACCCAAGCATTCCTTAAGCTGGAAAAAATGAGTGTCCACAGGTTTCTTCCTCCCTCCACCATATTCCTTGCTCCCAGTTGGGATCAGTGTCCAGCAGAAGAGCTCAACTGATCCCTCTGGAGTAAGGGAATAAGATTATGGAACGACACTAGGAATAATTCCCTAGGAATAATTCCCCCCTCGGTTACGGGATTTCCTGGCTGGAATTTTCAAGATGTTTCAGCTACCAGCCCTGAAGTGAAGCTGGAAAAGGGAAAAAGGACACCGGGATGACCCCGTCCCTTTCCATGAGGGAGGTTTTAAATTCCAGCACCAGCAGCCCACACATCCCTTCTTCCCTCTCTCCCTCCTCCTCTCCCTGATAAGCCGGGGAGGAGACAACAAAACGGGAAAATTCCGTGTTTCCACCAGGAAAGCAGCGGGGAGGAGGAGAAGCAGGGACAATCCACGTGTCGGGATAAAAACCTCACCTCCACCCTCATCCAGCTCTTCCCAAGTCCACCACAGGATTTTAGCACGGGCAGGACTGGAGCCAAAGAATCCAGAGGTAAACATCCAAGAGAAAGCAAGGAGGGAAGGGCTTGGAATCACTGGGAGAAGGCAGCAGGAGCTGCCTCTTTAAGAGCCCTCCCTCCGCTGCCGGCACCCGGGAATCCCATTCCTGTGACCTCCGGAGAACACGGAGCCGTCCACCGGCAGCACACAACTCACCCCTGCTCCCTCCTACAGCGTTCCAACACCCCCACTCGAGGGAAATCTGAGGCACAATTCCGTGATTTTCTGCAGGGAGGAACAGAAGCTCCGAATCCCCCACGTTTCTGGGGTGGGCTTTTCCCCCGCTCCAGGAGGAAGATGAAATCATGTTCCCAAAATAGTTCCGAGGGAAAAACGGCTCCAAGGAAGGCAGAGCTCCCCTTTTCACCGGAGAGCCAAAACTTCCCTGCACCCTGAAGGGATGGATGAACTCAAATTCCATCCTATGGCACTGGAAACACGGAAAATTGAGGTATTAAAGTACCAAAGCATAGTTAATAACAGCCACTAATTAATGGAAAATCCAAATCTGGGGGGAAAAAAAAAGACAATCCCATTATTATAAAATAAGGGATGCCAACCTTCAGATGCCAAATCCCAGATTTATGATAAATGAAGGGAGTGTATCCCTCAGGAAGGAGTCCCGGATGCGCTGACCACAGCCCAGCCACGGCACAGTGGTAAAAGAACACTTGGGAAGCTCCCACGGGAAAAAAAACTCCACAGCTGCTTCAGCCAGGATCCCAACACACCAAAATCCAGGCCCCATCCCACAGCAGGTGCCTGCTTCCCGTTGGATTTGGCTGGAAACCTGTTAAAAACCCACAGCTCTCCCTTAACTGACCTCTCATCTTTTTCCCGTTTCGGTTTTCCAAGAGAACTTGGGGACTGCAATTCCTCTTCCCTGGCAAGACGCGGCCGTTTTCCCGGATTTCCCCCCCTCCCAACCTTCCTGAGCCCACGTGGGACGATATTCCCAGGAAGAGGCATGCAGACAGGACTGGGCAAAGTCCTACAGTCCTCAGGAGCTACTTAAACAACAGCTGGCACCGGGGGAAAAAAAATTCCCAGATTCCGCCGTCCTGAACATCTCATCTCCCACCAAGGAGGTGGGAAACACAGATTCAGGAATAGCTGAGCCTGGAAAACTCATCCCGAGGGGGTTCCTAACCCTGCTCCGCAAGCATCCGGAATCCAGGGTGGTCTTTTTGCTGCCCCTTTCCCTAAAAAAAGGGAGTACTGGGCTGCTGAGTGAGTGAAACAACAGCAGGGCGGATTCGGGCATCTCCTTATCCAACTTGTAATTAACTCTGAGGCCACGGAGTAGCCTGGAACGGGAAAACTCAGAATCAGGAGCTGAGCGGGAGAGAAGGGATCTCAGTTTCCCACTCGAGTCAGAAATTCAATCCCTTTCCCATCTTTCTCAACAAATCTTATAAATGAGAACTCCAAGCCTTTCGACTCCCTGTTCCCATAGGAACACAAGAACTTCCAACCTCATCTCCTTTTCCAAGAGCAGCAATGCCTAATGAAGCTTCGGCAGCAGGAATACTACAAATGTTGGGAAAGGGAAAAGAACACTTCTCTCGTTTCTCCTACAAAACAGGAGCAGCAGCCATAGCCCTGAGGGCCATCAAGTCTTGGATAACCCTAAATTCCTCCCTTTTCCTCTCTCCTAATTGGACCTGTCACTTTTTCTCCTCCAAAAAACCCCAGAGTTTAACCAAAAATTCCAATGTGAAACGCGAATCCCTGGGAAACCCTGGGAGTGGGGTGTAAGGAGCTGAGCAAACACTGGGACAGCTGTCTAAAGTACAGAGAAACAAACGGTCACGTTGCCTGGGAACAGGATCTCCCGCTTCCCTGAGCCTGGACAACCAGGAATTCCCATATCCCACCCTCCAGCACGACCTCCGGCTGCCGAGGCACAACATCCATCTGCTTTCGTGTATCCATAGAAAACTGCCAGGCTCCGACACGCTGCAATGATGAAAGCATTCCAGAGGGAGAAGGAGATTCACTCCCGCTCTCCACCCAGCGAACTTCCCTAAATATCGAGGTTAAACCCCACGGCACCTGCTGGAAGAACAGAAAGGCCTACTCACCGTTTTTCGGGAATGTGGAGCCCTCGTGCTCCGGAGAGGAGGCTCCAGGGCCGTGTTTTCCCTGCCAGGCAGGAGGGAGTGTTTTGGCCCAGCCCCAGGCAACTGGGAGCCGACCGGTTCGCCAAACAAATCCATGTGAACATTGGGATTTTGGTGTCACAAATCGAGCGCTTTCCGGTGAAAAGGTTCCGGATTGCTCCGGCCACACCCTTCCACGCTTTTTGCTCTCCAAAGGGCGGCATTTCCCAGCTCTGGCACACACCAGGTAAAATCCTGCAGCTGCAGGAGCAGGAACCAGGATGAGTTCTTCCCATTCCACCTGTTTTTCCCAAATCCCCCCTGCCTGGGCTTTCCCGGAATGAGAGGCCTCATTCCTTAGCGGTGGGAAGCGCCTCTCGCTCTCCTCAATCCTTATCTTGCTTCCGAGTGTTGATCAACAAAGAGTTAAGAAAGAAAGAAAAACGAGGAGAGCAGCTGGAAAACAACAGGATAAATACAATGGCAGCTGGGAACACCAAGGGGACTCCCACGATCCCTGTGGGTCCCTTCCAACTCGGGATATCCCACGATTGACCTGTCCATTGCACAACATCCCGAGGTATTTCAGAGGACCATTGGCTGAGGACGGTCCAGGATCCTCCGTGTTGGAGAGATTCTCACGTTCCCTTGGGCGACTCCGCCTTCTCCAGGGCCTGCCCGGGTGACACCTTCCCAGCACACCTCGTCCGCCCGGTCGGAGCTGCCACGGAACGCTGAACTAATCTGACCCCCGGGATGAACAAACACAGCGCGTTCCCTTCCGCTCTCCTGAGCCAGAAGGATTTGGGTGAGCCCGGAGTCGTTTAAAGCCACCTCGGATCAGTTCCGCTGCCTGAACCTACCCCCAGCGTATCCCAAAAATCCAGAACCGCGAGCCCTTACCTTAACCTTAATGACCTCATTCTGAAAGTTCACTTCCCTGTCTTGTAACCCACCAGGAGAAGGAAAATCTGGCGGTATCATCCCCTTGAGGACCAAATTAACCTCGTGTGTCCCAAGGAATCTCGGCTAAATGTGACAATCCTTGGAGTTCCTAGCCAGTAATGGCAGGAAACCAGGATTCCAAGCCGTTCCAGGGAACAAACATCCAAGGAGCCAGCAAATCCATGGATACAAACCATGGGTTATGTTATGAAGGACATGGCAAGAGCTGGGAACACCAAACCCCTCAGGAGCACCTGGCCTGCCCGCAGAGAATCATGGAATTGTTAAGGTCGGAAAAGACTTTTAGGATCATCAAATCCAACAGTCAACCCACTATCCCACGTCCCCAAGTGTCACATCTGCAGGGATTTTAAATCCCTCCAGGAATGGGGACTCCACCAGTGGCCTGGGCAGCATCTTCCAGCGCTTTACAACCCCTTCCACGAAGAAATATTCCCAGTATCCAACCTAAAGCCCCCCTGCTGCAACTTGAGGCCGTTCCCTCTTGTCCTGCCATTTGTTCCCTGGAAGAAGAGCCCAATCCCACCTGGCTCCCACATCCAGTCATGGATTTGTAAGAAAGGAAAAGGTCCCCCCAATCCTCCTTTTCTCCAGGATAAAAATAAAACTCATCCCGCAAACTCGCGTGTTAGGTAACAGAGAAACTTCCAACATCGCCGTGTTCCTGACTTCCCTCCCCAGATTCCTGCTCCCCACCTCACAAGGGAATTCCACCGACTCTGCCAGTACTCCCAGGAGGCTCCACACTTACTCAGCCGCCCGTTCCCAAGTGCTTTCTGCAGCTTCCCACGTGCTTCCCACCTCCCAAGCCGCCTCTCCCCACTCCTCCGCCCTCATCCAAGGGGAACGCAAAGTCAGAGCAAGGCCCCGGAGAATCCCAAAATTCTTCTTGCCAGCTGGGATTCCATAAGGCAGAGAGTTCCATGCAACAAAGCTCTTTATCTCTGGCTCTTCCAGGCCTTGAAATAACTAAGGGTAATGCTGGATTTGGGGATGTGCCCATTTCCTACTGAGTTAAATTCCTTTATGGCACTGGAGGTGTTCAAACGGGATCGGGAAGGAAACGTGATCCCTCTTTTTTTTAAGGGTCAAAAGACTCTTTTCCAAAAGCAACACACTGATCTGGGAATAGCCATGAAATTTAGAGGGAAAAAGGCTTTCCAGACAAAGCAGCCTGTGGCTTCCCGCAGAAGTTATAACACCACAATCCCACAAAGGGAAAGGGAATTCTGCCCCTGGATTTGTCAGTGAATTTTGAGGAAAGCTCTGATCCTTCCTTTTGGAACATGGATGCCTCTTCCTCCACTAGAAAATGAGGGAAAACTGAAAGAGGCAGACGGAAGAACAATCCCACAGATCTCTCCAGGAAATCTGCCCTTACTCCCTACTCTATCCAGGGAGGAAAATGAGCAGCACAAATCACAAATTCCTGCTTTTAGGGGAAGTTTTTCTCCTTCCTGTGACAGGGCATATGTTTTCCCCTCTCCAAGGAAAAATCCAGTTCATCCCTGAATGCTCTCATTTAGGGAAGTGCTGGTTGTCATTAGCGGATGCTGCGGTGCCATGGAGATGGTGACAAACAACTGAATCAGCCGGAAAAAACCCAGAGTCACAAAAAGGGGAACATGCATCCAAAGGTTAAATGTGGCCCGGAGGTGACTGAAGAACATTTAGGGGATGTGGCTATCACCAGGAAACAGGATGCCCAGGGAAGTTGTGCATCCATGGAAGTGTCCAAGGCCAGCTTGGACGGGGCTTGGAGCAACCTGAGAGACTGGATGAGTTTTAAGGCCCCTTCCAACCCAGGATTCCAATCATGGGATCTCTGCAGAGCAGGACCCACTTTTTTAAGGACAAGGCCCCTTCCAACCCAAACCATTCCAGGATTCCAGTCATGGGATCTGAGCAGAGCAGGACCCACTTTTTTAAGGACAATCCCTGGCTGGTCAAGATGTTGGAAACTCCGGAGCAGCACCTGCCCTGTTCTGATTTTCCAGAAGGTGAAACAGTTTATTCCCCACGGGAGAAATCAGCACCAATTTGCAGGATCATTGAGCAGATCCAATGGGAAAAGCCAAGCCTCCAGAGGCTCCCAGTTTGGAGCTGAAATCCATATTCCAAAAATACATCGAGGCTGTGTCGACACCAGGGATCTGGGCTGCAAAGACAAGCCACGACAGAATATTCCATTCCATCCCAAAGGATGATGCAGAACTGTGGAAATTCCAACCTCCAGCAGACATGGAGCAGCAGGACACATCCAAATGGGAACCTTCCAGGGAAGCAAAGCACCTTGCAGGGAAGAAAGGGCCGAATTCCAGCCCAACCTCCCCATCTTCTATTTAACTGCATTGAACTATAATAGGAGCGTCCTGAATTTTCCTGTTTCTTCCCATTATCCAGTTCAAATGTTTTAAGGTGGCCTGAGCAATTCAGCCTTTTATTCCAAAAGAATAAGGATTCTGTCCTGCAGCCTGCCTGGATCCAAACTCAGGATCACCCAGGTCTGTGGGGATAATCAAACCTCCAGGCCAAGAAATCCCAAGGAAACACATTCCAGAGGAAAAAAGCCATGGAAAATGCTCATTTAAGGTGGCATTCCCATCTTTACTGATGGCTACGGGTGAGTTGTGCTGGGATTTTTGCCACTGACTCCTGGTGAAATGGCAAGTGAAAAACACCAGGAAAACTCAGAATCAAAGGCTCTAAATTACATCTTGTATCTGGTTTTTGGGGAAAAATCCCTATCGAGCTCAAAGCCATCCCTGAGGAACCCCCTTGTTTTAATTCCACACCAAGGGAACCTGCAGGAACCAAAATCTCAGCTGGGAGGGAATGAAAAGCCAGGAATTTTCATGCAATTCCACAGATCTTTGAAGGAAGCTCAGAGGGCTCCTCAAAGAGGGAGAGAAATGCCACTGGATGGGGTGGGATGAGGATTTTCAGGGATCTGCACAAGGGCAGTTAAGGAAGGATTTGAGTTAAAAAAGAAACTCCTGGATTAAGAGCCCAGGACAGAATTCCTGACGGTCTCTGCCTGCCATGCAAATTCCCAGCTCCTGCTGCAAGGAAAAGAATCCAGAGCTTTTTTATTTCAGCTTTCAAAGAAATACAGAGGTAAGGGATCCATGTGCATTCCCCTGGGAAGGAGGGGAGAAAGGGATAAAAAGGAGGAAGGAGAAGAAGGAATGCCTGAAGGTATGGGGCACATTTTTCCCAAAGTTCTGTAAGAATTACATCCTGGATCTGAAATCCCCCTAAGGTCCAGCAGCATCCCTGTCCATATTTCAGGGCAGGATATTCCTCACCAGGACAAACTTCCCCATTTCTTATCAAAACCTGGAAAACCATTTCCATTTCCTCCATTTTCAAGCTGGGCAGGTGCTGCACCTGGCAAATCCTCCAGGATGCTTTCCCTGATTTCTCCTTTAAAAACCCACAAAATAATGTATAGGAACACACCTAAAGGAACAATATCCCATATGGAATAATGAAAATATCAGCTCCAACTGGCCTGGAGTGAGGAGCCTGCCTGACTCCCACATATCCCAGCAGGAATAAACATCCCAGCGCTCTCAGCAGATCCCACAGAAGTCCATTTGTCACACTCCCCACAGCACAAAGGCCACTTTCATCCGCTCCCAGCTCCCAAAAAACTCCAGCCCCGCAGCTCCAAGAGCGGATTGAAATGGTTTCACTCACCCCATCTCAACGTCTCGAATTGGGAATTCCTCAAACTCCAGGGCTGGATCCAGCTCGGGATGTTCTTATTCATCAGCTGGATCCCTGTCGGGAGCAGAGGGGGAACTGAGGGTCATTTATTCGGGAAAGATGGAATGGGAGGGGAAGAAAAGCAGGCTGCAGGCTCCCCAGAATAAAGCCGTGTGGTCTAGGGGAGCTATAAAGGTTTCATTCCCTCAAAAAAAAGCCTTCACACAGGACAGGGACATTTGGGACAGAAGGGAATCCCTGCTGGTTCAGTCCAAGGAAGTTTAACAAATGACAGCCAGGCCTGGGAATGACTGGAAGTTTCTCCAAACTCTCCTCCATCCACAGCTGAGCAGCATCCCGAGCTTTACACCCTCCAATTTGAACACTTTTCCTCCCTACATCTTTCCAGCCGCCTGGAAAAGATCGTCCCAAAAAGCCGCTTTAAGGAAAATTTTCTAAGGCACAAAAGCCTTGAATCCTGATTTTGCAAATGACACAGCAGCTCCGAAATCCAAGTGACCTCGTTCAGAGCAGCCAGCTCCCAATTAATTAACTTCCAAGGGGAGGGAGAGCACAAGGAACAGGCTCGAGATTCCCACACAAAGTCCAAAAAAAAAAGCCCCCAAGCAGTTTTTTTGATTGCCCTAATTGTTTGTCCAGGGAATTTTAACAAAGTTTTCAAAACGTAGAAATTTCCTTTTTTTTTTTTTCCCCTCTCAACATTTTCAGTCACTGGGAGGAGCATTTTCACCCTTCCCACTTCCCCTCCCGGCACGGCGCTTCCCTCACATCCCACCACGGCACAACTGCTCCTTCCCAGCCCTCTGGAAAGGGACTGGGTGGACACAGCCCAGAGAAGTTTCCCTTTCCCACCACCCTTTTCCCAGCAGCCACGGAGCTGCCAGGGATTTACAGCGTTCCCTGTCTCTGGGATCCGGATCGGGATGTGCAGGCAGCAAGCAAAAAGTGCCCAGTGCCTTAACTTCAACCAGAATTCGGGTCAAATCCGGATTTTTTTAGGTCAGCACTGACAAAATCAGTACCTGCAGTCCACAGTCCATATCCCTAAATCCCTGATTTTGACCCTCCAGAGTGAAATTTCATAAAGTGGAGCCACCAACTCCCAAATTTCTAATTTAAATTCCCACTTAAAGGGGGAATTTCACCCTGCTCCACGCTGAAGGGTTTTGGCTGCGGAAATCCCAGGTTATTTGTATCGTTTACCACGTAACAGATGATTTTCCAAGTCTCCTGTCCCCGTTGGCCACTCCCAGTCCACGCTGGCCCTGCTGGAATTTCACCGGCAGATTTAAAACCTCCCCCCCATGAGAGTTCTATGACCCCAACAAGCAACATCTGGCACAAGGAACACCTTCCCCAAGCTGAGGCTCCCCATTTGGAAAGCCCTTTTCCAACCCACGGGATCCACATTCCAGCCACGCCAACACCACAGCCACGGAGAGTCCGAAGCTTTCCAAGAGGCGCTTCCCACAATTTCATTACCTCCCGTTTAAGAACACTCAGCCTGACCACAAAAACTGGGAACGCTTCTCCCTGTCCAGCCAGGAGGATGCAGCAACTCAGCCCCACCGAGTTTCACCCAGCTGGGGAGATGAATATTCCCACCTTGGAATACTCCTTTAAAAGCATTTCCCAGAGTGTTGGAGCTTTCACGTCCCCGGGGTTTTCATATCCCACCTTTGGGAATCACGGTGTGAATTCCCACCCGGAGCAGGCTCTAAGGACCGGGCACCAGGCTCGGCAATCCCCATTCCCATATTCCCAGCGCCAGCTGAAGCTTGTCCCAAACACACCAGCAGGTACTAATTCCCCGAATTGGGCACAGCGGGAATTCTGGCTGAGCAGCCTGGCAACGTCCCAGCTCCGAGACCTCGGAGCGACATCTCCCTTTACTTTTACAAGGATAAATCATTCCTGCAGCTGCCTGCGAGCCTAAATCTGGGATTTTTACGGCCACGGCTCGGCATCCGCCCGCCTTGCTCAAGTCGGGTACCATTCCCTGCGGGAAGTAATAAAAGCTGGGAGCGAGAATCCCTGTGTCACACCCACGCCCAGCACCGCAGCTTCTCCCGCCCGGACATCCAGCGGCATCGCTCCCGCCGCAGCATTCCCTCCATTCCCAACCTCGCCATCACCTTCACGCCTCGCACCTGCCGGGGCCAGCCTGGCGCCTCTCCAGGCCCGCAGGTGGAAGCCCCCCCCGGCTTCCCACGAGCCGCGGGCCGCACGGAGCGGGGCCCTTCCCGCCGGGAACGCCGCGCTCCCCGCG
>VZRF01003309.1:142090-153671 GCA_013396875.1 Vireo altiloquus
AAAAAAAAAGGTGGATCTAGATGGGATATTGGGAAGAAATCCCTCCCTGGGAGGGTGAGGGGGTGGATCTCCAAGAAAAGCTGTGGCTGCTCCATCCCTGGAAGTGTCCTAGGCTGGGTTGGATGGGGCTTGGAGCAACCTGGGATAGTGGAAGGTTGGAATTGGATGGACTTGAAGGTCCATTCCAACCCAAACCATTCCAGGATTCTTCCAGCAGAGGTACCACTGGTGTGGGACATGGAGGTGACAGGAGCAGCTGGGAGAGCTCTGGCTCTCCCCACTGCTGGACACGGTGAGGACGCCTTGGAGCCCCCACAGAGCAGTCTGGGATCAGGGAGAGGCTGGGCTGGAGCAGGAGGCTTCAGGGAATGGCATCGGGGACGCAGAGCAGAGCTTCAGCGGAGCCTCTCCTTGGAATGTTTTCTGCTGGATCACCAGCCCGGTTTGCAGGGACACTGACTCATCCTCAGGAGTGCTCTCGCTGCCGGCTGCACTCCCGATCAGGCAGCACTTCCTGACACACCTCCCAGCTATGGGGGAGCATCCCTGAGCCTGCCAGCTGGATAATTCTCCTTGCCAGAGGCCAACTGGGATACCCAGAGTCAGGGAATCGTGGAATGGTTTGGGTGAGAAGGGACCTTCAAGCCCATCCAGTGCCACCCCTGCCATGGGCAGGGACACCTCCCACTATCCCAGGTTGCTCCAAGCCCAATCCAGCCTGGCTTTGGGCACTGCCAGGGATCCAGAGGCAGCCACAGCTTCTCTGGGAAATCCACTCTGGGGCCTCCCCACCCTCACAGGGAAAAATCTCTTCCCAATATCCACTCTAAACCCATGCTCTGGCAGTGGGAAGCCATTCTGTCACTCCATGCCCTTTCCCAAAGAATCTCCAGCTCTCTTGGAACTCCTTTAGGCACCAGAAGGGATGCCGAGGTCTCCCTGGAGCCTTCCCTTCACCAGGCCGGACACTCNTCTTTAGGCACCAGAAGTGATGCTGAGGTCTCCCTGGAGCCTTCCCTTCACCAGGCCGGACACTCACAGCTCTCCCAGCCTGGCTCCATCCCTCTGGCATCTCCATGGCCTCCTCTGGACTCTCTCCAGCAGCTCCACATCCTTCTCATAGTGAAGCACGCAGAGCTGGACACAGCATTCCAGGTGGGATCTCACCAGAACAGGATAGTGGGGGGAAAATCCCCTTCCTGAACCTGCTGGCTATGCCAGGGAAATACATGGGAGGAAACATCCTGGTGCATCCCCAGGACCCTCCCCCTGTGCTCTGGAGAAGATCCAGGAGGTAACTCACCTTTTCCCAACGTGCTTTCAGCCTCTATCCACCCCACCGGCATGGCAAGGAGCCCACCGGGCCTTCCAAAGGGAGGGCAGCCCTCCCTCCACTCCCCTTTTATCCCATCACTCGTCTGCTCCAGCTGGGAGGCTGATGAGCCCGGAGGGAAACCAGGGAAAGCTTTTCCCAAGGGCAGGACCCCAAAAATCTCAGGAATTCGAGGCGTTTTGGGTGCCTCCTGCTGTTCCTGGCCTGTCCATCCAAACCTGGCAAGGCCATGCATTCCACCTCCTCGATTTCCTCAGGATAATGGGCCCATCCCTCTTCCCTCCCACTCAGGGCTCTCCAAAGCCCCTTCCCAAATTTCCACACCCCAGCCCCGCGTGGGTGCAGCTCCCAGAGGCTCTAATGAGGGAGCTCATTTACCGTGACCTAAATATTCCCTGTGCACGGCTCCTCTGCCTCGGTGCCTTCAGAATCCATGGAATACGGGTGGGATTTCTGCAGGGGAAGAGGAGCAGTGCCTCCCCATCCCAGGGTTTTTCCTGCCATCTCTCTCCCTGCTCCCAAAGCGAGCTCCCTGTCTGGGGCAGCCCCACATTCTCCTCCTTCCTGCATCCCTTTTTTCCAATGGGATCCCAAGGGAAAGAGGGGCTGGGACTGCTGGCGGCCACCCCATCCCACTGCCCAGCCACGCTCCAGGAGCAGGACAATCCCATCGGGGACTTTCCTCCCTATGGAAACCGCTGCCAGTGAGGAACAACGGGTGGGGTGCCTGTGGTAGAACATTCCAGCACAACCGAGCTCCCTTCCCGCTTTTCCAAGGCTGTTTTCCCTCGGGAATTCGCAGCTAATTTCGGCAGAGGTCGGGCTCCCTGGGCCGGGGCCGAGGGAGGATACAAATGGGACAGGTTGCTATAAAAAGCCACCAGCAGCTGCTTTTTTTGGAAGTCAGGTATTGATTTTTCCTTGTGGAGCTCCGACTGGAGGGCACAGCATGGAGTGGGGAAGGGGACCAGGACCCTTTCCTGGATCCCAGGGGTGGCACATCCCACTTGGATTGGGTGGGAAGGGCAATGAGCGAAACATGACCCCAAACCCCACACTGGCTCCCAAAACGACCCCAATCCCGCTCCTGCTCTCTCCTTTCCAGGCATCCCTGGGACACTGCCAGGCCCTGCTCCCTGAGAGGGGTTCCTGGACATTCCCACCGCTCCAGGGACATCTGCCACGGAGGAGCAGCAAGCTGCTGGGCTGGGGATACGGCGCAATCCATCGGAGCATCCATGGGAAGCTCTCTGGAAGCGCAGCTGCAGCTGCCCTGAGGGTCCTGGATGTTCCCATTCCTCCTCTCTCCCTCTCGTTTTCAATACCTTTGCCAGCAAGAGGAAAAATAAAGGAATTGCTGCTCACAGCAGAAGTGATTTTCCACTCCCGCCTCTCTCCCACACTTGGATCAGCCAGGACCGTGGCCTGAAATCGCATTCCCTGCATTAACGCCTAGCATTCCCAGAATCCCGGTGGCGCTCCGGGTTTTTCCGGGGATGGTTGGTGCCTCTGTGAGGAGAGGGGTCCACGCTGCCGGCGTTCCCCTGGGAAGTGAGCCGGGATGCTGCCCCGACCCGTCCCAGGTGTTTGCGGGAACGGGGAGAGCCTCGCTGCGTCCCGGAATTCCCGTGGCCTCGTGTTTCCCGGGATGCTGGGACGCTCCGTGTGCCGGCGCCTCGGCCCGGCCCGTGCCCCGGGGGCTCTTCCCGCGGATCCCGGGCCTCTCCCGGTAGTTCTCCCCGGGAGCCACGAGGAGGAGCTTTCAGACCGCACCGCCGCATCCCGGGGCTCCCGGCGCGTCCCGCTCTATCCCTCTCCATCCCGCTCCATCCCGGTGCTCCCTCTGTTCCCAGACGTCCCAGAGCTCGTGTAGCATTCCTGTACCCCCAGGGATCTTGATGCTTGCCCAAGTCCCGATCATCCCGTCTGTTCTCAGGGTTCCCGGTGTTCCTGGAGCGTCCCTGTGCTTCAAGGGAACCCAGTTCCAGTGCTTCCCAGTGTTCCCAGTGCATCCCAGTGTTCCCAGTGCATTCAGGCGTTCCTCGTGTTCCCAGAACTCCCAGTGCTCCTGGAGCATCCCTCTCATGGATCTTCATGCTCCCAGTGCATCCCAGCAAATTCTGTGTTCCCGGCGTGCATCCCAATGCTCCTGGCACATCCCAGTGCTCCCACCATTCCCAGTGCTACCAGCGCAGCCTGGTGCTCTTCCCAGGGATCCTAATGCTTCCAGTGCATCCCAGTGCTCCTGTCTCTCCCAGTGCATCTTGGAGTTCCTCGTGCTCCCGTCGAGCACATCCCAGTGCTCCTGGTGCCCCTGATTCCCCTTGGCCCTTCACACCCATTCCCAGGGCTGCATTCCAGGGATTCCATTCCCCAGCCCCACTCTCTCCCACCTCGGGACCCACAGCTCATCCCTGTGGAAAACCCCTCCCGAGAAGGGCTGGATTCGGGATGGGGCTTTACCAGAGCCCTCCGGAAGCTGCTCCAGCTCCTGCCTCGTGCTGCTGCCCTGGGGCTTCCACCTGAATGCCTCCTGGGTGCTGGGATAGTGGCCCACCCCATTCTTTCCTGCTCCTTCTCATCCCATCTTATTCTTTCCCATCCTTTCCCTTCCCATCCCATATCCCATCCCATCCCCGGTGAGAGCGTTGGCACGAGGGATGCAGGAGCATCTCCAAGACGGGCGCCCACGTTCCCACTCCTGTCCAGCCCCACCCATCACACTCCTCTGTGGGATTTGCACTTCCATCTCCTCCAGGATGGATCCCCATCCCATTCCCGCCGGCAGCCGGGGGTGTCGGATCCTCCCTGGCACCGCCGGCGGAGCCGTTCTAAATCCGGCACCTGGGATTGGGGTGGGAGGATTTGCGTCAGCCGGTGACACTGGGCCGAGGAGGGGGATCCCGGCGGGATGAGTCACGCGGGGAGGAGTTCCCCGGAGCGGGATGAGCCTAGAAGGGGTGGGACACTCGGGATGAGGTTGGAAGAAAGAGGAAGGGGAGACTTTCCTGTTCCTGGAGGAAAGCCAGGCTGGGATTGTGGGATGTGCCACCCTCCTGCCTCCTTCCTGCAGCCCCCTGGAATGGGGAGACTCCCTGGAGCCCAGCAGGGCTGAGCTCGGCTGCAGTGCTCCACTTTGCATTCCCAGTGGGAATAACCTGCCCTGGGTGTATTCCCACTGGACATGAGGGATCAGGAGCTCATCCATGCTTGGAACCCCAAAACATCAGCAATGGATGGGGAAACCCTGCCTGGGACTTCTGAGATGGGCACTTAGATATCCCATCCCATCCCATCCCATCCCATCCCATCCCATCCCATCCCATCCCATCCCATCCCACCTCATTCTTTCCCGCTGCTTGTCTTCCGTTCCCATTCTTTACCATCCCATCCTACCTCATTCTTTCCCATCCTACCCTATTCACACCCCACCCTTTATCCCATCTCATCCCATCTCTTGCCCACTCCCCTGGGAAGGATTCCCTTCAAGTGTGGCTAGAGGCCGTTAGCGAGGGCAAGACCCAGCAGATCCCAATTAAGTGCTGGCACTGCCCCAGCTCATCCCATCCCATCCGAGCCTGGAGTGCCTCCCTGCATGGAGAATTCCCTATGGGAAACCAGGGAATAGGAAGTTCTCCCCCTGCTCTAACCCACCCCGATGTCCTCCTCGCCCTCCCATCTCCGCTTGCCAAAAAAGCCCTGGCCACACCTCACGGACACACCCCAGCCACAGGGATGGCTCTGGAGCCTCTGGAATACCGAGACCTCCCTCTCCTTCCCAGCTCTTGGAGAGGAGCCGGAAAGAGTGACAGGCGCTGCTGGAGCGCCGTGAGCCCTCACCCAGGCAGTGAAACGGCCTGTTCCCAAAATACCCTCAAGGATCGCACATCCAGGGAAGGCAGCAGGTGCTCGGCAGCGCTGGCAGGATCCTGCTGCCTTCCAAATCCTTTTTGGGAACTCAGACAGCCTGCCGCGCCGTGGAACGGCTCCACACGCGGGTGGGAATAACGGGTGGGGGGAAGGAGAGCGGGTTCATCATCCCGGCGCTCCCCGCCGCGGCGGGAATTGCTTTCCCGCGCTGCGCTGGAGCGTCGGGAAGCCCATCTGGTGCTCTCCGTGCTGGGGAGCTGGGAATTTGTGGAGCGTGCCGGAGGTGGCCGGTGCCGGACATCTGCTCCCGGCCTCGGGGAGTTCAGGAGCGGGAGGGCACCGGCAGCGGAGCGTGACTCCGGAGCCGCGGGCTGCTGGAAGCGTGCGGGGAGCTGATAGTCCCAACATCTGTCAGCAGCTGGCACGGAGCCAGAGCCGCAGCCGGAGCTGTCCCTATCCAAAGCACAGCATTCCTGGGATGGCCGCTGTGCTTGGATGAGGGCTGAGCGCTGGGCAGTGGGAACAGGGCAGAACCGGCCTGTTCCAGGAAGACTTTTCCAGTGTCCCGCTGCAGGACACAAATCCTCCCATCCCACAAAATCGGGCTCCAGTGATGGTGTTGGAGAGGGATCAGATGGGATTGGGATTGCAGTGTCCCATCTTCCTGGAGGAGGGGATGGGGTGAAGTTTCCATCGCCCTGTGAGGTTGTGGGAGCAGCATTTCTGTCTCCGAGGATGCCTCGGTCCCATTGACTCCTTGTAGGGCCGGATATTGGATTGTGCCAACTTGGATGGGATATTGGGAAGGGATCCCTCCCTGTGAGGGTGAGGAGTTCCCAGCACAGGGTGCCCAGAGAAGCTGTGGCTGCCCTTGGATCCCTGGAAGTGTTCCAGGACAGCTGGGATTGGGCTTGGAGCAAGTGGAAGCTGTCCCTGCCCATGGCAGAGGCCGGAATGAGATGAGCTTTAAGGCCCTTTCCAAACCAAATCATTCCATGATTCCATGATCTTCAGCGGTGCTGCTCTCACTGAGAAACTGGCCCCTTCCCAAGCAGCTGAAGATCCTGGAATCCCGGAATGCTTGGGCTTGGAAGAGACCTCAAGGCTCATCTCCGTCCCTGATCACACAGGAGCTGTTAGAGATGTTTGGCACAAGCTCTTCCCAACAATCCCTGGCCATTAAATCCCTTCTCCCGACCATTAAGTGCCTCCACCAGCAGCCATTTCTCTCCAGGCCGGGATGTCAGGTGAATTCCCACCTCGGCTCTTCCCTTAGCTGGCATGGCATCAGCCTCCCTGCTCCCCGCTCCCCCTGCCCTTGCCATCCTGCCTTTCCGCATCCATCACAGGCAGGTGCTGGAGGCTTTTCCAGCCGGATCTGCTCCGGCGCTCGCGGGGCTGTCCTGGACTTTGCTCTGGCGCCTGCGGCAGGACGGAGGTGTTTGGATAACAAACGGATGTGGCAGCGCTGGCCGTGCATCGTCACCCCGGTGCCGTCGCCTTCCCGCGCTCCTCTGGCTTGGCACGAATTCCCGACATTCGTGGCTTTCCCAGAGTCCTTTGTGCGGCTATAGAGAGTTTTTTTGGGATATTCCGTCCCCCTGCCCAGCGGGAGTTGATGGGGTTTTGCGGGGTTTTCTCCCAGGTTTCGGTGCCCGCTGTGTGAGGATTGGGCATGGCTGCATCTTGGCATCACCCTGGGAGCGTGATCTTTCCAGATGGGATCTTTTCCGGAGCTTTTTCTTCTCCAGGCTACTTCTGCCCACCCTGCTGCTGCCTTCAGAGGGAAAATCCAGGCCTCTCCCAAGGCTTTGAAGGGAGGGTTCACCCCAAAATGTGTCTGGGGAGGCAGCAAGTCTGAGGTGGCTGCGCAAAGATTCCCAGATGTGGGAGAAATCCATGGAGCCACTGGTCAGGGCGATGCATTGTAATAGGAATTTCTCTCTTCTGCCGTTTCCCCTCTGATTTTCAGGCAGATCCTTCATTTTCCATCTCTATCTGATTTTTCCATATCCCGCTGACCTCATCCCTGCCCTCACAGCCATGGGAATCAAAATTGCTCATCCTCCATCCATCCCTCCATCCTTCCACCCGTCCCTCCATCCGTCTGTCCGTCCATCCATCTGCAGGAACGATTTGTGCCTAATGGTACCGTGACTCGGCCTTTCCATCCTCCAGAAAAAAAAAATAAAAACAAAAAAAAAAAATCCAGAGAGGCACTTTGGGACCTCCTGAGGAGCCGGGAGAGCTCGGCTAATAGAGGGCACCGCTCATTACGGAGCCGCGCTCCGCAAATTATCCGACATCAGGATGCGGAGAGCGGCGGTTTCGGATGCGCTGAGAGCTCCTGGCTCCGCTCTGGCCGCGCCGGAGCACTTTGGAATGGGCAGGGAAAGGGCAGTGCCTGCGCTCTTCCCTCCCTGGCCCGAGCGTCCGAGGGCGGCTTCTTCCAGCTCTGCCTTTCCCAGGCATCGACCGCCGGCTCATGAAAAAAAGATGATCCAAGGCCGGCGCTGAAGGGCTGGGAAAGCAGCGGGAGGGAGGATGGGGTTCAACAGGATTTGGAGGGGAGGAGGAAATCGCTCCCGGGCTATATCCCAGTGGGAGCGCTCTTCCCCTGGAATGCGGAGTGGGGTCATCCGGACACTCTGTGTCACCGTTCCCAGCTTCCCCTGGGCCGGCATTCCGGGTGCTGGGAGCACCAATCACTCCCGAACCCCTTCCCGGCTGGTTCCAGCCTTCCCAGTGAGCATCCAAAGGCACAGCGGGGCCTCTGGGAGTCCGGGCCCTGCTGAGTCAGGGCAGCGGGGCTGGAGCGACTCCATCGATCGAAACCCGATCCCAAATTGGCTGCGGACAAAGGACCCCGGCACGACCCGGCTTTGAGCTGCCGGGAAGGACAAACCCCCCCGTCTCTGCAGGATTTTGGGAGGCGGGATCCGTGCGTCCCTGGCCCAAACCCACTGCAGAGCCTCCGTATGGGATTCTCCTGCATCCCGTGGCTGCCGCGGGCTCGGAGCCAGCAGGAAGGATCCGTGGCGCGGCCTCGGATCCCGTCTCACCTGCCGAGCGGCTGCTCCCAGGGGCAAAGTCCACGCCGCGACCTTCAGCCTCCACCTGCCGCCTTTCCTGGCTTTCCTCGGAGCTTTCCGGGCACCCTGGTGATGCCGGAGGGCCCAGAGCTTTCCTCCCTGTTCCAACAGCCAGGTACCACCCTAACTCCCACTGGGAAGGCAGCTGCCTCTGGGGTTGCAGAGAGCTCAGCAAGGAGGATTTACAGTCAAAATTATCCCCAAAAGACAAGGAGCACTGGGAACTGGGGTGTGTAAACACCTGGAACGGGAGCGCGTTGCACCAAGGAGCAGGGATGAGACGGCAGGAGGACAGGGAATATGTCACATTTCCCACGGCCACCCACCCTGGCTCCTGTCTCTCCAGCCATGCCGCCATCCCCAGCATCCCACACGAATTATAATCCATGTTCCTGCTTCCAATTCTTTCATTCTTTTAGTATTTTTCTGCCCGGGAGAGGAGCAGGAATAAATTCCTTGGATGGAGAGGGCACCTCCGGTGCTGGATGGGCGATATCCCAGCTCCACGCTGGAGCATCCCAAGCTCTCCACCCAGATCCCCGGTGGCTTCTGGCTTTAACTGGAAGACCCCAAAATTCCCAACGTGCCTTTTTTGGGGAGCCACCACCCCTGGGCCCCACCCAGGGACATGCTGGCGTGGAAAACTCCAGCAGCTCCAAAGGGCTGGAGCGGTGCAGAGCAAACAGGGAGGATGCGCCGAGGGCAAATATCCAGGGAATGTCCCTTGGAGCCGCTGGCAAATGTGGCGCCAAGCGGCTCTGCCGCACCACGGACGCTCCCTCCGTAATTAAAATATCCAGAGGATACTCAGTCGCCACCGGGATAATTATTCCCAATTCAGCGAGGGAGGCCTGGCTGGGGCTCCGCTGCGTTCCCAGCTCCCCGCTGGCCCCGCGCTGCTCACCCACGGGCCAGCGAGCTTGCCCACCCTTTATCCGCTCGTGGAATGACACGCGGGAGGATGAGCATCCCTCCCCACCCCGGAGCCAATCCCCGCCGCTCGCCTTCCCGTGGCCCCCGGGGGCCTCTCCCGGGATGCGCCCGGCGGATCCCGCCCTGCCGCCGGACCGGTTCTGCCCCGCGCTGTGTTTGCGCAGAGAAGGCAAACACGGCCCCACTTCCAGGAGCGGCGAAGCGGGAACGGGGAGCGATGGGAACAATGGGAGCAGCGGCCGGGTGCCGCTGCCGGCTCATTAACATCTTTATTAGCTGTGACAAGCGCCGGGTCACCGCCCGCTCATGTCCGACTTGAGGAATAGTTCGCTTCCTAAGCCCCTGTAATTGCTCCCGTTAGGCTCCGAAAATTTCCTCGTTTCTCATGGAATTACCCCCGGCTTGGCCTCGGCTCGGAGATTAATTAGGATCAGCAGCTCCAGCGAGGGGTAATGAATACAAAGGGAAAGGTTCTCCCCATTGGGTCGGGAGGGAGAAGAGGAAATATTCATTTTCTCCCCAAAATAAGAGGGGAAATGAGGAGAAAGGAGAGGAGTGACTCCTTCTGGAGCAGCCAAGCAGGAGAATGTGCCTTTTCCAGGGAGTCCTGAGCGGGCGCTTGGGCGACACTCCGGAGACACAGGAGCCCAGAAGGGAGAGGCCAGGCTGGGATTTGGAGTGCCCAGGGATTTGGGATAGCAGGGGCTTCAGGCATCCGGGGCTTCAGCACGGCAGGACTCCCACTGCCTGGATTTTGGGGTAGCCAGGGATTTGGGAATGCAGAACTCCAGCTGCCCAAGGATTTGGGGCACCTGGAGTTTGGAACGGCGGCAGTTCGGGCACCCAGGAATTGGGGGCGCCCAGGAATCCGGGATGGCAGCGACTCAGCTTGCCGGAGGGCACCGGGGATTCACAGGGCCCTGTTTTGGGCCAGCTTTCTCCTTCCACTCCGGCCCGAGAGGCAGAAAAAGTCTCCCGGGCAGGTGCCGGGGGCGCGGCGGGCGTCGGAGGCTCACGCGTGGCCCTCGCCGAGGCGCCGGGCCCGTGACTCAGCAGCGTTTTCCACCCACTTGGCCCCGCTGGAAGTGACGGCGGGAGCGGCTGAGTGGGAGCGGGAGGTTACGGAGCAGCCGGGCTGTCTGTGCGTGCGGGGATGGGGATCTCAGAGCTCGCTGGAGTGTGTGGGAAGCGAGCGCAGAGGAGCCGAGTGAAAGCCAGGGCCGCTGCCAAGGGGCTCCGTGAGAAGATTCCCACGAAAGGGGCAGAAACCATTCCGAAATCAAAACAAAGCTCCGTGGCCGCGGGAGGATGCTCCGCCAGCCCCGGAGCACGGAGGGGCAGAGAGGTGCCCTTTTCCCAGCCCATCCCGAGTGCCAGGAAGGCTGGCAGCAGGCTGGCACCGCTCCCCCTCACTGGAAGAGCTTTGCCAGGGTGTACGTGCCGGAGTTTGGCTGGCACGCGGCTACCAGCCGGCTTTCCAAAGCGGGATGTGGCTGGCCCAGCTCCAAAGGGTTGGGAGTAGCCCCCATCCCCAGGGGAGGGCCACCGGGATGGAGCCCCTGGTGTGAGTCAGGCACACGAGACCAGATCCCTCATCCCTTTATCCCTTATTTCCTGGCCACTGAATTCCACGGAACTGGGGAGTCGCTGTTGCCCCCAGTTCAGCCCCGTCCCTCAAACCGGTGCCTGCCAGTCCAGGGTTTTTACAGGGAGATACTTCCTGCCTCATTCCCTGCTCCAAACCCAGCCCAGGAGCAAGGAAATTCCCATTTTGGCCCCCCAAAGAGCTTCCAAACCACCGCAGAGGTGGTTTCCTGCCTTTTCCCGGCCCGAGCACGACTCCAGAGAGATTCCAGCTGATTCCCAACGATTTGGGTTGGAGGAGACCTTTAAAGGTCATCTGGTCCGAGCTCCATTCCACGAGGCCAGGTTGGGCTCTGCCCCTGGAGGTTCCCACCAGCCCTGCACCGGCCAGGAGTGTCCCAGCCCCACTGCCCCTTCCCGGGGTGGCTCTCTGACCCCATCACCCCATCCTGGGATGGATCTCTGATCCCCTCACCCCAGCAGGAAGCGGGAGCCGGCAGAGTTCCCAATTCCAGAGGCAAACCCCCTGGTCTCCATCACCTTTCCCCCTGTTGTCGCCTCCATCCGTGGGCACATCCTGCACCAGCAGGGTCTCCTCCTCGGTGGCGCTCCCTCGCACCCCGGGGAGCACCCCCAGGCCAGCACCCCTGGAATACGGTTGGAGGGGCAGGAATTCGCTGGGAATTGCCTCGGCGCGATGGTGCTGGGGACAACGGGAGCGAGCTCCGCGAAATCCACTCCGTGTTTTCCGGCGCCCGCCGCGCCCGCC
>VZRF01003309.1:154265-178543 GCA_013396875.1 Vireo altiloquus
GGGGAGACGGGGACACGCAGGACGCGGGGACACGCACCGGGGGTGTCCGGCCGCTCTCCGCCCCCCCGGGGATCCGCCGTGGCCGCTGCCCGCTTCCCCCCGCCCCTCCCCGGGAGTTACGGTAGTTTGGGGAGAAAGTCGCCTCCGCCGCTGTCACCGCGCTGCGGAGCTGCCCGGGCCGCCGACACCCCCCGCCCGGCGACACCCCAACCCCCGCGGGCGGCATCCTGCTCCCCAGCCCCCCAAAAAACAAGGGGCGAGCCCCAAATCCCGCCGGGTGCCGGCGCCCAGACAAGCATCCAGCGCACCCCCCTTCTCCTCACCCTGCGGAGCTGCCGGAGCCCCGGATCCCCCCCCGGGACACCCCAAGCCCCGGGGGCAGCAGCCCGCTTCCCAGACCCCCAGCAAACCCCCCAGACCCCCGGGGGAGCCCCAAATCCCGGCATCCAGCCCAGCATCCAGCGGTCAGCACATCCCTGCTCCTCACCGCCCGCCCCCTCCGTCCTTCTGGGGGTCCCTCAGCCCCGTCCTGCTGCACCTCCGGAACGACACCGGGGCACGCGGGGGTGGGCGGCTGGGGAAGGGGCTCCCTCCGGCGCGGATTTGCTGAGCTCATGCTCGGAAAGCAGCAGTCGGCTCCGCACCGGGGAATCTGGGACGCCGGCGGGGACGTTTTGGGGGTGCCCGAGCCGGTGCGGAGACACGGGGATGCTGCCGGAGCGATGCGGATCGGCGGGGCCTGGCAGCTGTCCCCGGCCGTGTCCCGGGGCCCGGGGAGCAGGCAGAAGGACAGCGTGTCCTGCGGTGCCGTGGGGACGTGCCGGCGGGGACAGCGGGGACAGCGGGCGCCGCCGGGGAGAGCTGCAGGTGCCAGGCCTGCGGGATCCGGCAGGTTGGGGAGCTCCGGGCACCGCCACGAGCTGCCACCCGCGGCAGGTGACGGAGCCGCCGCTGCCCGGGAGTTGGCAGCTCCGGCCGAGCTGCCTTCGAGGGGCAACTTTCCGCCTGCCCGCAGGCTGAGCGCTCCCACCGGCCGCGGTTCCCATCCCGTGCCACCGCGACCCCGCAGGGATGCCCGGAGAGCGGCACGGCACCGCTTGGCCCAAGGTCACCCGGGGGGTGGGTGGCAGAGGGGGGACGCCGGCCAGCCTCCACAGGCAGCAGCGTGACAGGGCTGCCCTTCCCTCCCTGCGCCCGAGATTTGCTCCTGCGTTTCCCCCCTCCGCCCCCTCCCTCCAAACTTTGCACCTGCCCCCAATTTGTCCCCCCTGTCCCTGCCAGATGTCCCCGCCGGCGGCCGCTGGGCCACCGACTGCTGCCTGTGCCACGGCCAGCGCTGCTTGGCAGGCTGGAAGCTCCCTAGGCAGAGCTCGAGTTGCCGGATTTGGGGGGGACAGACCCCCTGTCTCCGCCGCCCAAACCCCGTGCTCCCCGGCTGCTGGGGCTCCCGTCACGTGGGAGTTTTCCCACGTCACCGGCGGCGGCTGTGCCGTGGCGCCTGGAGCCGTGGGGTGCCGAGGGTGCACATACCTGCCCCGGCACCCTGGCACTGCCCGCTTCCCTGGATGTTCCCCCTTTTCCCGGATTTCCCGACCGTGGTGCTCAGGGTGTGCCGGGTCTGTCCCCCCCACCCCGATGGAGGCTGAGGGGGTGCTGGCAGCTCACATCCCGGCGGGATTTGGGAAGAGCCAGCCAAGCCCCATTCCGGGGTGAAGCAGTGCCTGTTGTCCCCCACAAATCCCTACCCGACGTGGCCCCGGCCTCGTCCTCTTGTCCCCCTGCTCCGTGTCACTGTGCGGGGACAGTGGCTGCGGCCCCCCAGCACCGGCTGCGTTTCTTGGGGGGAGAAGAGGCCGTGTGGGGAAATTCGGGAAACTTTGGTGCCCAGGGAAAGGGGGATCTGGGGGGGTAACGTGGAGCCCGGAGGTGCTGCTGGGGCTGTCTGGTTCTGGGCTCGGAGACGCCCGAGGGAGTCTGCTCTTGGCTGGCGAGGGGTGTTGGGAATTGGGATCAAGCTGAGGCGCTTCCTAAAGCCGCTCCCGCCAGCTGGAGGCATTTTCGGGGAGCCGCGGGGGGCTTGGGGGCGACCACCAAACGATGCGTCAGGAGGGCCGCGTCCCAGCGCCAAGCAGAGCACCTCAAAGGTGCCCTCTGTGCCACAGGGACAATGTCCCCCTGGCTTTGGGAAGAGCGGACAGCTCCCTTCTCCCGCCAGACCCCTTCCTCCACCCCTATCCCCGCTGCTGGCACCAGCTGTCCCCTTTGGGGCGACCTTCGAATCCCCGAAGCTCCATCTTAGCGCGGAGAGCAGGTGCCGGCGGGCTCCTGCTCCCCACGTCCCCATCTTTCCCGGCTGGAAGCGTTCCGAGCAGAGCCGCGCGGCGGCTGGAGGTGGTGAATCAATAACCAGGCAGCAGCTGCCTGTTTTCCCCCCGCACCGCCTCGGAGCGGGCGATGGAGCGCCCCGGTGCTGGCGCGGCCGTGGGAGCAGCTCCCCGGGACTCGGGAGGGAAAGCCGAGCTTCCGAAGGGGCCGGAGCACGGCGAGCAGCGAGGCGGGGGCCGGCGGAGGGGCTGCGAGCGGCATGAGGGAGCGTGACGGGCGGCGAGGCAGACAAAGAGCGCAGGGATGGCAGCGCACGGGCCTCGCCGGGAGCCGGGCACCTGCTGCAGCCTCGCGTCCCGCGCGGCGCCGGCACGGAGCGGGAGCTCCAGCCCCAACCCCCCNGAGGTCCCCCTCCCTGCCAGCCCCTCTGCTCCAGCCCGAGGGATGCTCCTGCCAGCGTCTCAGAGCATCCCCCGCGGCCTCACCCCGGCCCTTTGTCCCCCCACGGCGGCTCCATCCCATTTTCCGCGGCGGTGGGGGGTCCACGCGGATGCTGAGCCCACCCCCACAGGGTGGGGGTTCCTTGCTCCCAGCAGTCGCCACCAATTCCGACCCTTTCAGCCTGCCCACGCCCGCACTGACGTGTCCCAGGACCCCCCTGAGCACGGCTGGGCCACAGCAAGGACAAGGATTGGGGAGCTGCCCTCCGGGCGGGTGATCTGGCAGGGAGGTCTCGCTGATCCCCCCCTGACTCCAAGGAGCAGGAGAGGAGCTGGAGGCGGCTTTTCCAGCGCCTGATCTCGCGGCTTTTCCGCCTGCCGAGGAAGGAGGGGGGGGGAGTGGGGAATGAAGACAGATGCAGATAATATCGCTGCCACCCCCCGGCCCCCGGGGGCTCAGCTACAATATCCATTATGGATGGATCCGGCAAGGGAACGGCTCCCGGAGAGCCACGGCAGCGCGGGGATGATGGGCACGGCCCCAGCGTCGAGCAGGAGGGCCGGACCCCCCTCCCTCGGCTCTGAGCTGGTCCCCGGGGGGCGTGTGTGGGGCCGGAATGGGCGTGGGGGGCGGCGGGTTGGGATGTGCCAAGCGCACATCCCCCGTCCCTGTGCGTGCCAGCGAGGCTGTGGCACGGGATGCTCCGCACCCTCCTGCCAGCTCCGGGTGCCCCCCCAGCGCCCCGTCCCCTCCTGGTGTCCCCGGGCCTGGCTGCAGGAGGGAGAGGGTCACCTTGGGGGGAGTTAATGAGGTTTGAAGGGAAGCGGTCGCGCCGGCGGGGACGGAGCCGGCGCGGCGGCGGAGGGACAGCACGGCACAGCAGCCCTGCTCCCGGCCCTCCGAGGCGGGCACAGCCCGCGGGATGCAGCCCGGGGGTGCTCCGGGTGTCCAGGGAAGGAGTGGTGATCGGCTCTTCCCCTGCGGAGGGGCTGTGGGACACTGGTGGCTGCGGGGGGGGGCACGGGTCCTGTGCCGCTCCACCGTGGCTGACCATCCCTGCTGCCCCATGGATGACCCTGCCCGCGCGTCCCTGGAGGATGCAGCCCGGGGATCAGGCGCTGCTGGAAGATTTCCACCACCCCCAGCTCCCCCGGGCACCTAGCCACACCCGTGTCCCCAGTCCTTCCTCCGGGGCCTTCCTCGGCCCTTCGTTCCCCTCCTCTGCCTCCTCCCTCCGAGCTGCGCTTCTCCATCTTTCCATGTGTTCCCCCCCAAGCCTCCTCTTCCTCCCCCGGGTCCGAGGGCTGCGGCCGACCCTGAGCATCCCCCATCCCTGAACTCCCTGCGGGAATCCTTGTCCCCGCGGTGGCCTGGCTGTCCCAACGCGTGGATCCCGGGTGACGAGACCGGGGGGCACTGCCCGCGGGGAATGGGGAGCTGGGGGAGCTAGCGGGGGGCTCGCGGAGCTGTGTTGGGCTGCACGGAGCCTGCCCGCCCCTGTTCCCTGGGAGCCGCTGGCTCTCTGCCTTCCCTCTCTCCCGCTGTCACCCGAAGGGCTCGGGAATGATGGAGAGCCCTGGGGCGAGAGGCTAAGTGGCGACGGCGCGAGAGCTGGCAGTGCCACTTCGGGATGAGAGCCCAGCCCGCTCCTCCGTGCCCGCTGCCCGAGCCAGGAGAGGATTCTGCGCCAAGGGAAGGGGGGCTGGGGTGACTCCAGGGTGGGGAGCGATGCCCAAGGGCTCTCTTTGGAGCAGGGATGACGCTGAGCACCAGCCTGGCGCCGGGGGATGAGCGGCGTCCTCTCCTGAGCAGGGGTTGGAATGGGGATGGGAATGGATACGAACCTCGGGAGCAGAGGGGGCTCCGGGGTTCTGGGTGCTCCTCGCCAAAAGAGACGCGGTGGGGACCACGAGGCAAAGAAACCACACGGCTCTCCGGAAATCCTCGGCCAAAAATAGCCCGGCACCGGGGAAGGAGCGCCTTCCCTTGCCAAATTCTCCCTCTATCCCCGGCTCCCGCTTGCCGTGGCCGCGGAGTGGGGACGGGTGGCACCGGGGCTGGAGGGACGCAGGAGGGACACATCCCTGCGTGGCGGCTGGCGGGGACAGGGGATGCCGGGGGACATCCAGCTGGAGCCGTGCGGTGTTTTGGGACGGTGTCCACCTCCCCCAGCCCCCCGTGATGGGGACGGTGTCGGTGGGCTCGGCCACCCGAAGCCCCCCAGGACCGGCAGCTCGGCGTGGGGGAGGCAGAGCCGGCCGGATTGACAGCTCCGGGGGATGGACAGATGGCTGGATGGAGAGGCAGATGTGTACGAGGGATGGATGGACGGATGGATGGATGGAGAGATTGATGGATGTGTTGGAGAGGGGGACGCACAGATAGACAGACAGATGGAGAGCAGACGCCCGTTCTCGCCCGGAGCATGCCTGGGGCGCTGAGCTGTGGCCCCACTCCTCTCCCCCGAGGCCCATCCCAGGATCCTGCAGGGCAAGTGGGATGGTCGTGGGGCTTCCAATGGTCCCTCACGTCTGCAGAGCCCCTGGCAGCACGTGGGCAGGTGGCACCGCCAGACCCAGCTGGCCCAGCCCTCCGGCTCTTCCACGTGACACGCCAAGCCTGGCTCACAGCATTCCCAAAATGCCCACTGGGTTGTTACCAGGGATGGCAGCAAAACCTCGTCCCCCTCCGCGCCCATGCCTTCTCCTCTCCTCGTGCCAAGGGCTTGGATTCCACGTTCCTGCTGTGCCCGCCGGGGTCCTGCCCCGCTCCCTCCCCCCTCCCCTCACCCGGGATCCTGCACAGGAGCAAAAGCTGCAAATTCACAGCTTTTCAGCTGCATCCTAAAAATAAGAGGTTTGGGAAATATCGAGCAAATGAGTGGGAGGATGAGAAGAGGAGGAATTAATGGCCTGGCGCCAGGCAGGCAGCATCTGGGAAGCCCCGGCGTGACAACGTGGCCACCTCGCTGGGCGCCCCGTAGCCCTCCACCCCGGCAGCACGAGGGGCTGCTCCGACGCCACATCCCTGCCCTATCCCTTCCCATCCCACATCCCTTCCCCGGCACCACCGTCCCCATCCGGGGCGTCGCGTCCTGCCCCGGCTCCACAGCTCACGACGACGACGGCGCACGGGTGGAATGGTGGAGGGGGGGAACGCGCTGCTCGCTTGGCACCTTCTCCCGCTGCCCTTTTCCCGGGAATGCACGCGTTTCCGCTGCCGGTTTGGCGGCTTGGCTCATGGAGCCGTTTCTCCATGTGGAGCTGTGGATGTCGGCTTTGATCACCACTTCCAGGGAGCTCAGCGGGAGCTTGGCCTGGGGGGGCTCCCCACAGCTTTGATTTCCCCCCTCCAGGGTGCTTGGCATCCGCGGATCTCGCCGCTGGAACAGGGGGAGTGGGAGGATGCTCCAGGAGAGGGGGCTGCGATACTGAGCAGCTGCGAGGGGGACGCAGTGTCCACAAAAGCTGGGAATTTCGGGGTCTGGATCCAAAAATACGGCCCTGAGAGCCGGGACACGGCCATCCTCCCTGGGACACCTGCAGAGAGGTCAGTTCCAGCCACGGGTGTGAGGCTCGTTCCAAAGCCTTTGCTCATCCAAAGCCTCCGGGCACTCCATGGAGATTCCAGCCTCTCCATCCTGCGCAGGACCTGTCGCTTGGGAGAGGAGCTGGAAGGAGAGAAGCTTTGCCCTCCCAGCATTGCTCCGGGGCCGTGGGCTTTGGCTGGAGGTGACGGTGGAACCCTCGGATGGGTCTGAACCCTGGGATGAGCACAAGGAAACTGGGAATTGGGGGGGAAACTGGTGGAGCTGCCCTGGAGCCTGATGGTCTCACTGTGCCAGGCTCAAGTGAGGCCTGTCCTGGAACTGAGTGTGCATAGGGCCACAAGCATCACAAAGCCACCAAGGTGTCCAAGGCCACCTGAATTCCCAGGGACACTGGAATGCCCAGGGCCACCAGGGTGCTCAGGGCCATCGGGATGCACAGGGCCACTGAAATTCCAGGGGCCAGCAGGATGTTCAAAGCCACCAAGTGGATGACAGAGGCCAGGGAGGAGTTGCTGGGAGCAGGCTGGGACACCTCCGGGTGTCCCTGGAATGTCCCCAGGCTCCCACATCCGCCATTCCTGCACCCGCGTGTGGGATCCGTCGGCACTGGCAGCTCTTCCCTCCTTCGGGCGCGTCCTGCCAGATCTCCGCCTCACACATGGCTGGAGAGGGCTAATCCCTCTTGGATCTCCGCGCCTCTCCTTGTGCCGGGGTCGGGTTTGAAGTGTTCCCTCACATCCACAGAGGCAGGAGCTCACTCGTGCTCCGGAGGCAGCTAATCCTGAACCCGCAGGAGCGGCGGATGAAGGAGGATAGGCACGTGACAGCATCCCTGTCTCCCAAACCTTCCTCGTCTCCCACTCCAAGGTGGGCGCTGGGAAGGGAGCAGGGGGTTCCCTGCTTGTCTTGCCACGGAGACCCTTCCCCCGAATCCAGAACTCTCTCCACTGGCGCAGGGACCCCCTCCCCTGCCATGGGGACCCTTTGCCTGCATCCAGAGCCCTCTCCCCCTGGAACAGGGACCCTCCTCCCTGGCTCCCGCTCAGGCAGCACCGCACAAATCCCACGCTGGAGAGCTGAGGAGCTAAGGAGGCAGGTAATCCCCTCATCAATACCGGCCTGGAAAAGTGGAATTATATCCCGTCAAGTGGCATTGAATCCTGATGAAAGAGCCGCAGGGATGTTCCACCCCCTCCCCAGCCTCCGCAGCATCCCCTGCTCTGCCAGCACGTGGGACGGGATTGAGACCTCGATCCCTCCGAAGAGGGACGTGGGGTCTCCGCCTCACGGCTCCCCCTTGCCTGCGCCCTTGGGATGAGGCAGGAGCAGTGAAGGGCCGGTGGGATTTGGGACACGGCAGCAGGGACCCCGGAACCGTGGACCCTCAAGTCCCACCCAGCCATCTCCACGCTCCAGCCTGGATCCGCGCTGGCAGCCGCGGAGATTTATGGAGAGTGGCGGGGAAGGAGGGCCAGCGGCGGCGTAAACAAGCGCCGCATTCTCACCTTGTCACCCACTCCCGGGGGCCGCGTCCCGGTGCCACGCAGCCTCCCCGCGTCCCCCCTTGATCCAGCCGCCCCGAGGCATCCCATCCCAACCGGCACGGGGACCCCACGCCGCGCCCCGGGGCTGGGGACGCGCCAGGAGCTCCGAGCGGCTCCGAGTCTTTAATTAACCGAGTGCTAATTGCCTGGAAAACGAGTCATTTAAGTCACGCTGAGGGCGGCGCAGCCTGGGGGCCGCAATCGCTCCTCCTGCCGTGGGGACACGGCGTGATCCCAGTGGGAAGGGCCGGACCCTCCCCCCCTTGCACAGGCACACCCCCGGAGCCCCCCAGGCAGGATCCCGCTGGCGCATCCACCAGGATCGTGGGGTGACGCCGGGTTTAGGGGTGTGGTGGCACTTCGGCACGGGGAATTTGGCCCCGGGAACCGGCGCTCACCGATGTCCCTCTCCGGCCACGGCCAGGCCGTGGTGGCTTCCGCAGTGCCCAGCCCTTCCCTCGCCTTCTCCTCTGATTCCCTCTCTCCATTAATTGTAGGGTGAACTTGACCACTCGAGGACCGAAGGATCTGTTGGAGCTCCGGGCTAAGCCAGAGGGGTCACGGTGCTCCCAAGCTGGAGCAGGGAGCGCTAAGCAGGGGGGGCAAAGGAGGGCTCATCCCAAATCCCAGCCCTCCCAGTTAGCCCAGAACTGGTGGGGGTCCCACCCGAGGAGGGGTGCCCGGCGCTCCCCGGCCGTGCCGGCTGCTTCCCATTCCCCCGGCAGCTTATCCAGCCGGGGTTTATAAATGATGGAAATTAAGGGCTGGTCCCAAATTCCCTCCTAGGCAACAGTTGCTATGTGAGTTTTATACACAGCTCCTCGTGATCCGGGAGCGATGCAGGAGCTGCCTTTGGATGGAGGGAGCGCGGGTGCTGCAGGGGGGACCTGTCCCCAAAACCACCCCCACCTCATCCCACCCTCATCTTCTCCTTAAGGAATTTTTATAAATCCCCCCTTCACGGTCGCCATTCCCTTTCCTCGTCCGATTCCAGCGGGGATGTTGGAGCTGTGGGAACCTCGGCACGTGCCGAGGGGCGATTCCAGAGCCCCGATCCCCCCCTCCCGGTCCACTCTGACTCAACCCGGCCTCGGAGCCGCCGGGAAATTTCGTTACAATAACAAGGTCTGCGGGCGAATTAATTATTAACATTTATTGTTTAATATTTATACTGCAGCACCGCTCCCGGCGCTGCTCCGGCCTCGCCGCCTCCCGCCGTGGACAATCCCATCCCGGCGGGCACGGCGGGTTGCGGGGCAGCCACAGGGATGCTGAGGTGGGGGTCCTGCCGGGAGACAAGGCTGAGCCGGTTTGGGGTCCCGCTGGAACCCTCCGAGCCGCCGTGGGTCCGTATTCTCATCCCGCAGCGGTCATTCCGCCTGCTGGGAGCACGGACTCCAGCGGAAGTGCTGGATGCGGTTGAGGGAGCCTTCCCACACTTTTGGGCTCCTCAAGGCTGTCCCTGCGCCCAGGCTGGAGAGGGGCAGGTCCGCGCTGCACTTTGGGATGAATCCGTGTGGGACTGGCTCAACAAAGCAGCAGCCGCGGCCTTTGCCGGCCGTGCCAGCGCTCCCAGAGCGCCAGCGGGGGGATTCGACCTCCAACCTGAGCCCCCGGGAAGCGCTCGGGGCCGGATTCCTGCCGGGACCCGCCCCAGTGGCAGCCCAGAAGCCACGGAGGTGGCCACCGTGACGGGACACTGCACGGCGGAGTTGGAAACGCTCCCTACGTTTTCCTTCCCCTTACACCCGCGCACGCCGGGAACACCCCGAGATTTGGGTCTGACCCCCCTCCCTGTGTGCTCTGCTCCCCCCAGGGACCCCCTCCCGCGACGTCCTCCTGGTCTCAGCCATCATCACCGTCAGCCTTAGCGTCACCATCGTCCTCTGCGGGATCTGCCAGTGGTGCCAGCGGAAAATGGTGAGTGTCCGGCTTCCCTCCCGCCTTCCCGGCCTCCCGGCGGCAATTCCCGGGCCGAGGCAGCTCCCCGGAGCCGCCGGCTGCAGCTTTTATTTGGGCTTTTCCGGATGTGCTAATGAAATGTTTGGGCGAAACTGTTTGTGTGGCACAAAGGGAAGTTTCCAAATATATGGATATATATTGGTGACGAGCCGGAACGAGCTGGCCCCTGTCCTGCTGGGCACGCTCCTGCCTGGAAAAGCCCCGCGGGAAGGCGGCCAGCCCGTCCCTGGCAGCGCCGGGTGCCGTGAGCCATCCCTGCCGCCCGCTGAGCATCCCTACTTCCCTCCCCGATTCCCACCGGGGGCTTGGGACAGCGCTCTCTCCTGCCCTGCATCCTTCCTCCTCCTCCTCCTCCTCCTGCTCCTCCTCTCCCGGGAGCAGGACGTGCTCGGCCACGTTTCCTTCGCCATCGGAATCGAATCTGGGTCAAGTGCGGCGATGGCAGCGGCGCTCCCCGCGAGGGAGATGCCCACCCCGAGCCGTGGGAAGGCAGCATTCCCTTGGGAATGGGATCCGCGCGGCAGATGAGGCAGCGGGAGGGCGGCGGGTGGGAAGGGCCCTTCCAGGTGCCACCCAGGGGATGGGGAGAGAGAGCTGGCGGGGAGGAAAAAGCACTGGAAGGGAGGAGGCTGGAGCTGGCAGAGGAACAAACAAGTGTAAATTGGCCGGGAAGGCGCATCCCAACCGGCCCTCGACAGCGCCCGGAGCTGGAGCGGCTGTGTGGGAATGACGGCCAAGCCCGGCAGGCCGGCTCCGGGCCATGCCCACGCGGCCACCGCTGCCGTGTCCTCACGAGCCCCGAGCCGCCGCCACCGCCGGTGGGGACATGGATGAGCGTAGGGTCGGGGGATGATTCCCTCCGGGATGGCCTGTGGGCATCCAGGCAGGTCAGGCATCCCTGTGCCTCCTGTGCGGGATTAGCCCACGGGCATCCAAGGAGGTCCAGGTGTTCTCCTACAGCTCCTGGTAGGATTAGCCCTTGGCCATCCAAGGATATCCAAAATTACTGCAGGTCCTGGCAGGATTAGCCAATGTGAATCCAAGGAGGTCCAGGTGTTCCCCTACAGCTCCCAGCAGTGTTGGCCCTCGGGAATCCAAGGATATCCAACACCCCTGCAGCTCTTGGCAGGATCAGTCCTTGGGCATCCAAGGATATGCAGCATTCCTGAAGCTCCTGGTAGGATTAGCCCATGGGCATCCAAGGGGGCCCAGGTGTTCCCCTGCAGCTCCCAGCAGCATTAAGCCTTGGGAATCCAAGGATATCCAGCATTCCTGCACCTCCCAGCAGGATGAGCCCGTGGGCATTCAAGGAGGTCCAGGTGTTCCTCTGCAGCTTCCGCCAGGATTAGCCCATGGGCATCCAAGATTCCTTCGGATCTGAGCATGGGCATCCGAGTCCCAACATCCCTGCAGCTCCCAGCAGGATTAGTCCATGGGCATCCAAGGAGATCCAGGTGTTTCCCTGCAGCTCCCAGCAGGATTCGCCCATGGCTGCCCAGGGACTGAGGGTCCAGGTGTCCCAGCAAGCCAATGAGATGGCTCCGTGTGGATCTGAAGAGGTTGGGAAGAAGGAGAAAGGAGAAATATTCCCATTCCATGGGCAGGCTGGATGCAGGCCTGGCTCCTGAGATCCAGGATCAGAGTGATGGAAGATTTCCACCCCATCCTGCTCTGGCAGCTTCTCCCATCCCACCTCATCTGCCCAGCACCTGCTTGGAGCATCCCTGGCTCCCAATTGTTGGATAATTGGCATTAATTGGCCCCTGCCCACCCTGGCTCGGAGCAGCGCTCGGAACCTGCTGAAGTGCCCTGATTACCAGTCCCAGTTAGGAGCCAGCTCCGGCTTCATTATCCTATGGTAGCGCTTCCCTGGCGCTGGGAAAGGTGAACTCAATTAATTCAGGCCCAATTAGGCCTAAAATTATCCGCTCCATCCCAGCGAGGCCATGGAATGGGATGCTGGAGGCGGTGGCCGTGCCGTCCTTGGGGTGGCACAGGGCGTGAGCCCCCAAGGACCAAGGGATGGAGCCTTTGGGAATTTTTCTGCCTGGATGGGTGGGATGGAGCCTGGAGATTGTAAGGGAAGGGGCAAAATCCAGGTCAAACCCTCCAGGTGGTGGCAGCTCCCATTCTCCGCTGGGATACTCTGGGGGTTCTCTGCCACCCCCTGACCCCCCCTCTCCTCCCTTTTCCACAGGGAAAGCGTTACAAGACTTCCCTGGAGACTGTGGGCACTCCGGATTCCAGCCGAGGCCGCAGCGAAAAGAAAACCATCAAGTAGGTGCCAGGATGGGGGGGGGAGAGGAAGGACAGATGTGGCCGTGCCTTCTCCCAGTGGGAGAGGGGCTCCCGGGAGACTGGGAGAGCTGGTGGGTGTCTCCAGCATCCTCGTGTATCCCACCGAGCCGTGGGGAGTCACAGGAACCTCGGCGCCGGCGTCCCCAGGGATGCTCCGGGCCCGGGTGTGCGGATTCCGAGCCCTGCCCCACGGGGCTGGAATGGCTCCGCATCCCACGGGCATCCCATGGAGGAAGGAGAGAGCGGAGCTGGGGCATCCCATGGCGCTGGGTAGGGAGCCAAGCGGAGGCTGGAAGATGGGAGGTTCTCCTGGGCATCCCAGATCCGGCGTTGCCCCTCCGCAGGCCTCCAGGGAGGAGGGAGCTGGACCACCAGGAGGGATATAGCTCTTGCCTGGAATAAGCTTATGGAAAACCTCCTGCCGTGGCCTGCCTGGGTGTTATCGGGGTGCAGGGGTACCTCGGGCACCTGGCTGGCTGCTCCCAGCCAACCGAGATGAGCTGGAAACAGAGCGGGAGGTGCATCTTGGCCAACATCACGGCACAGGCGCCTTTCCCAAACTCCAGTATATTCCATCCAGCCAGGATCAGCCCGGAGCTGCAGGTGGGCCCTGGGGGCTTTTTCCAGACTCCCAGCGCCAGCGGGGAGCTGCTGGGCACCCCAGCCCCTGGCACACAGCTCCGGTGGCTTCCCAGAGCCGGGAGGTCCAGTTTCTGTGGGAAGGGATCCGCGAGGGAAGGGATCCGCGAGAGAAGGGATCCAGAAGGGTCTCCAACACACAGTGCCATGGTTAACCAAGCGCTTCCAGGACCCGGCTGCTGAGCAGGCGAGGACCCACGGACACACGTGCCGAGGGCGCACGGACACACGTTTGGGAATGCCGTGCCCGCACCACGCTCGCCGCCACCTCTCTCACCCCCCACATCCTTCTCTCCTTCCCAGCCGGCGGAGCCGCCCTCTCCTGTCTCTCCACAGCTCTTCCCATCCATCCATCCTTCTGTCCGTGTCCGTGTGTGTGTGTGTGTGTGTCGGTGTCCGAGGGGTGGGCTCCCTGTCTCTCTCCGCAGGATCCTGGCGCTCCGGGGGCGGAGGGCTGCTTTTCCTTCCCCTCTCACAGGAATTCAGCTTCTCTCTCTTGTATTTCCCTTTTCTTTCTTCCCCGGAATCCGGCCGCTGTAGCGATCTAGACAGAGACTTTTGGAATAACAATGACAACACAGTGCAGCAGAAATGGAGCTCCTACCCTCCCAAGGAATTTATCCTAAACATTTCTCCTTACGCTCCGTACGGTGATCCGCGCCTTTCCCTCAAGTGAGTCTCTCCTTACCGGGTTTGCTCCGTGTAGTGAGTATTATGGGCAGCACCCACTCGCCTTCCTCCTCCTCCTCCTTTCCCTCCTCCTTCTCCTCTTCCTCCTGCTCCCGGGCTCCCCGCACGCCACCCCACCCCATGGGCCGTCCCATGGAGACGAGCAACCCCTCCTTCCCGCATTCCCGGGGCCGGCCGGGATCTCCCTCCAGGACGGGGTTGCGCGTTGGGGGCACCCCCTCGGCGCGGGGACGGGTCCCCCCGGGGCTGGGCTGCCGGCGAGCGGGACCCCCCCTTCCCGACCCCTTCTCCCTCCTTCGCCCTTTCTCTTGGATGTTTTGCCGAGGCCCCCGCGCACCCCGCGGCCAGGATTCCCTTTTTTTTCTTTTTTTTTTTTTTTTTTTTTTTTTTCTTTTTTTTCTTTTTTTTTTTTTTTTNTCTCTCTCTGTCTGTCTGTCCGTCTCTTGTCCGTCTGCCCCCTCCGGCTCTGTCGCCCTCCCCTCATTCCCCGACGGCTCCCCACGTTTTCCACGTCCATCCGTGTGTCCCTCCGGCTCCCTTCGTGTCTGTCTTGGGGGGGTCCGGCCGCCGGCCCGGCCCAGTGGCTCTCTGTTATCAGGGGCCAAGCTGACGGCGTCGGCCGCCGCCGGGCTGTCCGGGGACCGCGACGGCCGGCCCGGGGACAAGCAGCGGCTCGGCGAGGATGGAATGAGGAGCAGCGTGTCCGCCCACAGCGAGCCCGGAGCGGGAAAGGCGGCACGGGGCCGCTGGCACACGGTGCAGAGCCACTTGGCCGCAGGAAAGCTCAGCCTGTCCAAGTGAGTGAGCACGGCACGGTCCGGCACGGCACGGCCACGACCACGCTCCCCTCTGTGGATGCGCTTGGATGGGGGCCACCGACAGGTCCCCGGGACCGCCGTGCAGAGGGAGAGGAGGCGTTTCCCGTTCTCCCAGCGGTGCTCTGGCTCAGGGGCAGCAGAGGAGGCAGCCGGGCGGGAGTAGCACCTTTGGGTGCTGTCCCCAGCGTATTTCCCGGCGCCGAGGGTGGCTCTGCCCAATCCCGGTGGGAAGCGGCTCAGCATTCCCAGCTCGGCTTCTCAGGGCAGGCAGCGCTACCTCGGGGGTGCCCCGAAGGCAGGAGGTGCTGTCCCCTGCTCCCACCCCTCAGGGACAATCAGGGACAGTGTGTGACATCTTCCCTCCGTGCGCTCCCCTGACCCCCGGGCACAGTCCCCGGACCCGGCGCCGGCACCGCCACCTGATGCCGAAAGAAAGTCCGGGATTGACCAGATTTAGGGAAAATCCGAGCTCTGGCAGGCTCTGCAGGGCTCCGGGCCGGGATGGGGGTCTCGGCGAGACCCCAGCGCCGTGGCTCTGCCGGGGGATGTCGGGGGTGTGCCGGCTGTGGGCTCCGTCCGGCGTTCCCGGTCTCTGCTCCGGTTCTCCGCGCTGGGATGTGGCAGCCGAGGGAGGGTCCCGGCAGCAGCGCCGGTACTCCGGGCAGAGCTCGGAGACACCGCCCGTTCGGCGTGAGGCTGCTGCGCTCCGACGGGGCGCTGGGAAGCAGGAGGGAGAGGAGAGGAAAAGCGGGAGCGGCTCAGCCTTCAGCCGTCCCCAGACTTGGTGGAGAAACAAATCCCGCTGGGAATCCGGACGGACGGACGGGCCGGCGCAGGCGGAGAGGGCAGGGTTAAGGGGATGTGGCGGAGCATCCCGTTTTCCAGCACCCCTTTGGCGCAGGGCCGCCGGGAGCGGGGGTGTCCCGGGGGTCCAGGCCGAGGGTCTGGCTGTGCCGGTGCCAGGGGATCCATCCGGGCACGGGCAGGGCGCGGTGCCGCCTGGCACGGCGCTGGAGGAGCCCGCGCCTCCAGCTGGCGCGGGGCCGACAGGAGCCAGATTTAGTTTCCTGTGACTGAGAGGTTGTAAATTGAACTAATTTAGGATTCGATAGGAAAACGAAAGGAGGTCGGCGGCGGCGCCGGGGGGGAGGCGGCAGCGTCCGGGCAGTGCCTTCGGCCCCGGCCGTGGAGCTCCGTCCATCCCGGCTCTCCGCTCCTCTCCACCCCCTTCCCTCCTCTCTCTCTTTCTCCCACCTTTCGCTCTTTCTTCACCTCTTTTTTTTTTTGTTGTTGCTGGTTTTTTGGAGCTGTTCATCCCTCCCCGCTCTCTCTCTGTCCCCGCTGCTGGCATTGCACGATGGCACAGCTTCGCCCCGCGGTCCCAGCCGGCAGCGCCGGGACGGGGACAGGGTCGGTGGCTGCTTCTCGAGGCCGCTCCTCGGCGCCAGGCCGTGGTCCCGGGGGGATTTTCCTCCCCTGATCTCGTGGCCACGAGCTTGCCAGGCCGCCGTGGGCAATCCGGTGCGGCTGCATGGGCCGTGCCACGCATGTGCTGCATGGCCAGCGCCGCTTCCTTGGAGCATCCCGGCTGCTCTCCCCGCTCCGCCGCCCACACGAAGCCGGGGGGGGCTGCTCCGCTCTCCATGTCCCGCCAGAGCTGCGTCCGTACCCCCCAATCCCATCCCACCCAGGTGGGAGCCTGGCTTGGCCCTGGGGACGCCTGGCTGGAATGGCACCACCAGGGGGTTCGGCCCCCGCCGCGCCGCTGCGGGATTCCGCCCTTCCCGCAGCGCCCCGCACCGAGGGGATGGGACGCCGAGCCCCCGCGGCGCCGCTGCTGGGTGCTGGGCTGGACTGGGAGGGACTGGGACGCTGCGATGGGCTGGCTGGCAGCACGTGAGCGGGCGCCACGGGATTTGCCTCCACGCAGCAGCCTAATTATCCCGCAGAGCAGGTCGGCCGGCGTGCTGGGAAGGCGCCGGCGGAGCGGCGGCCGCGGGAGCGGGTGGGCATCCGGCCCTGGCGAGCCCCCCGGGAGGCAGGATGGTGGCGGCCCGAGCCCCCCGTGCCGCCGGCAGGGCCGAGCCGCGGGCGAGAGGCGGAGGATCCGGGCGCTGCCCCCACTGGCTCCCGCCGGAGCGTTCCCTGCGCTGGGGCATCTTCTCTCTAACTCTCTTCTTTTCCTTCCTCCAATTTTGCCCCTTCACCTTCTTCTCCTTTCTCTCCTCTCCTCTGCCCTTCCTCTCCCTAAGTTTCGAGGACTCCACCCTGTCCACAGCCACTACCCTTGAGTATATCCCCACCTCAGCAGGCGATCCCAAATTCCAGAGGCCCCGCACGCTCGTGCGCCAGCAAAGTCTGCAGCAGCCCCTGAGCCAGCACCAGCGCGCCAACCACAGCCAGCCCACCACCAGCCAGAGTCTGGGCCACCTCCAGGCTCACAGCGGCTCCTCCACCGCCGCCGCCGCCAACTCCCGGGGCTCCCGCGGCGGCCCGGCGCGCCAGGGCACCGCCGCCGGCTCCAAGCAACGGATGGCCGGGGGCCGGAGCCGCTCCAACCCCGGCAGCTGGGACCACGTGGTGGGGCAAATCCGCAACCGCGGCTTGGACATGAAGTCCTTCCTGTAAGTGTGCGTTCGCCATCACTGCCCTCTGCATCCTCCTCTCCATCGCCCTCCATTCCTCTCTCCATCCCTTCCCCTCCTTTGCGCTCTCCCTGCTCCATCCTCCTCTCCTCAGCTCCATCCTGCTCTCCATCCCTCTCTCCTCTGCTCCCCTGCTCTTTCCATCCTTCTCATCTGCTCCTTTGCTCTCTCCATTCCCTCTCCGTCTCTCTCTACTCTGCTCTATCCCTCTGCTCAGCCCCTCTACATTCCTCTCTCCCTCCTTCTTTCCTCTACTCCTCTGCTCTCTCCATCCCCCTCCATCCCCCTCCATCCCTCTCCATCCCTCTCCATCCCTCTCCATCCCTCTCTCCTCTGCTCTCTCCATCCCTCTCTCCTCTGCTCCTTTACTTGCCCTGACGCGGCCGCTCATCCATCACCCCCTCGGGGACGCGCTGCCCATGGCCTGCGGGAAAATCCATGTCCCCTCCAGCTCACGCGGGGCTCAGGGAAAGGTCTCATGCACTTCCCCAATGCGCTTTTCCACATCCCTGGCCATCCCCTTCCATCCCCAGGGATGCGCCAGCCCATGGAACGGCCACCGGCGAGGTCCCTGGGGATTGGCATTGTCCCAAGTTGTCAGGGTGGGGGTGGCAGAGTCCCCCGTGCCGCGGTGACCGTGAATTGGGCCCCGATATCATTCCCAGCCGGAGGAGCAGTGGGATCTTTAATCCGCCTTAACCCCATCTCCTCCATCGGCGCTGGATTTCCAGCATCAAACCCCGGGGACTAATCCGAGTCCCGTGTTGTCACCGCAGCTCGGCACATGACATTGTCCCTCCTCCGCAGAGCTGGGCCCTCCGGCTCCATGCTCCCTTGGATTCTCCAGCTCCTCCCTGGCCGCTGTTTGCCCCCTGGCACCCTGGAAAAAGGGATGCTGAGATCCCAGCTTTGCTTTCCCCGGGCTGGTGGCGCTCGGAGGAGGACGCAGCGCTGACCCTGCCCTTCCACGAGCTGACACAGCACTCTCTGCATCAGGATCAGATGAGAGACGCAATTTTGGGTGCCTATCCGGCTCCTTCCCGCTCTGGAGAGAGGGTTGGACCTTCCTCCAGGCACCCTGGGGTGCGCTGCTCACGATCCCCTCTGCGCTCTGCCCTCTCCCACCGAGAGGTTCCTCCCAGCTCCATTTCCCGGCTCCCCGACGTGGAGCTGCGGCTCACCAGCCATCCCGAGGGTCACGTTCTCCCTGTTTACCCAGCGCCGGTGCTGGTTCCAGCCTGACTTGGCGGAGAGGGAGCAGCCGCAGAGCCCAGACGTGCCGAGTCAGCGCCGCTTCCCAGCGGAGCAGCCGCTGTCATTTCCCACCGCCTCTTGCCCGATCCATCGATTTTCCTTTCGTTCTTCGCCCTGTCCACCCTCCCCAGCGCCGCGGCATGAATGCGGCTACGGACGCGGGAGAGGACCCGGAGAGGGCAAAGAGCCTTGGCCATGACACCGCCAATCCCTTCCTCCATGAAATTATACTGGCACCTCACTCCTGTCACACCCTCCCTTATTCCCAGCCTTTCCAGGCATCTTTTTTCCCCCTCCCGTTCGTCAGGATTTTGGCATCCTCCCTGCCCGGACCGGTGGAGGAGAGGGACGGCGGGGGTATCCACGCGTGCCAGGCTCCCCGGAGCCGGCGCCTTTCTCCCCACAGCCCTGCGCGCCCATCCCGGCCATCGCCACCTCGCAGGAGCCGGCGGGGACAGCCGGGGTCCCCTCGCCGCCGGGGGTCCGCGGGACGCCGCCGGCTCCTGCCGGTTCCCGGCCTGACGCTGTGTTCTCCTCTCTCTTTCTCTCTCTCTCCCGCTGCCGGCGGGGCCGCCCGGGCAGGGAAGGCCGGATGGTGGTGTTATCCCTGGTTTTGGGACTCTCAGAGCAAGATGACTTTGCCAATATTCCCGACCTGCAACCCGCTGGGACGCAGCCGAACCAGGCGAACGCTCAGGGGGACAAGAGGTATGAGCGAGGACGAGGCCAGTCCCGCAGGAGGAGGAGACGAGGGCCTCACCCAGGGTGGAGGAGGAGGAGGAGGAGGAGGCTGGCCTCGTGGAGCGCGAAGGTTGGAGCGGCACAGGGTGGCCCAGCGGGCACCGGGACGTCTGAGCTCTCCCCGGCACCGGCACCCGCGGTTCTGCCTCCGGAGCAGCGGCACCGAGAGGACCCCCATCCCNCACGGGGGGTACCCCCCGAGCGATGCCGCATGGGCTGAGGCGCGCCCCATCCCGACACGCTGCCGCCACCTCCATCCCGGCGGGATGGGCAGCTCCCCCGGGGGATGCGGGAACACCGCTGCGGTGCCAGGAGGGCAGAGCGAGCGCCACAGGCCGGGGGGGGGGCGCCGTACCCCCCGTTCTCCTCCAGCACGGCACAGCCCCTCGCCTCCGGCTGCTTCCCGCCTTCCCGGCGCGCCGCAGGCTCGGCAGCGCATCCAGCCCCGGCACGGGCGCCCGGCCGCGGCCACCGGCGCTGGCTGGCAGTGGCAGAGGGTCCGTGCGCCGCCGGGAGCGGGGGTTCATCCCCTCCGGAGCGGGGAGGAGGTGTGAAGCCGGCGGGCGCTGCCTCCCCGTGTGCTCGGCGTGCGGATGAACTGGCACCGTTCTCGCCCGCCGGCTATTTTTACCCTGCTCCGCTTGGTTTCGCTCCATCTTTTAGCACTTCTCTCCCCGGCGTCGCGCTGCGCAGCCGGTCCCCGCCGGGAGCACCGGTAGCCTGTGCCGGCCGCCGGCTGCCCCGTGCCGGGGGTACGGGGACGCGGGACACGGCGGGTGGGTGGCTGTGCCGCAAGACCCTGCTCCCCGCTTGCCGCAGCTCCCCGCTCCGAAGCCCCATCCCAGCACGCGCATGGCATTCCCCACCTCCATCCCTCCCGCTCCTCGTTCCCTGGGCTCCGCAGGACGCGGCGGGATCGGCCGGCGGAGGAGACGCCGCTCCGGCAGCCTCGGCTCCCTCCTGCCCACCGACGCTGCCGACCACCCGCTCTTCTTCCTCAAAACATCTCCTCCATCCCTATTTCGCAGCTTCTTCCTTCCAGCCTGTCCCCGGCGGCTCCAGCCCGGCTCCTCGGCGTGTCTCCCGTCCCGGCGACTCCGTCTGTCCGTCCATCCGCCCCGCTCCTCTCTCCCATTCCCTCCAGCCAGGCCGGCGCTGGACGACGCTGCTCCTCCTTTCTCTTGCTCTCTTCCGCTCTCTCTCCCGCTATCCGTGACCTCCGCCGGCATTCCCGGCTCCACCGGCGCCTCCTCGCTCAGCGGCCCCGCCGCCGGCTCCTCCGCCTTCATTTTCCCTGGTTTTAACCTAATTTTGCCTCCCCAGCTGCCTCGGCCTCTCCGGTCCTTCCCGGGTGCCATCCCGTGTGTGCGTGTGGGTGTCCCCATCGCTCTCCCCCATGTCACCTCCCCGTGTGTCTGCGTGTGCTTGGCGTGGTGGCGCGTGTCCTTGGCATGTTGTGGCTTCCCGTGTGTGTCCCTGCGCCTCTCGGTCCGTCTGGTGGTTTGTCACCGTGTCCCAGCTCGGGCAGGAGCCGTGACGGGGGGGGGGGGAAGGGAGCGCGGGAGCATCCCGGGCTGCCTGTCCCCTCCGCCACGTGCCCGTGTCCCGTTGTCCCCGTGCCTCGTGGCAGCGCGGCCTCGGCGCATTCCCGCCCGTCTCCATCGCTGCTCTGTCCGTTTGCCTCCCGCCGCTCCCGGCTGCCCGCCCCGCCCGGCACCGTGCCCGGGAGCCACCGTGCGTGGGGACAGCCAGGACAGTGACCCCAGGGGTGTCTCAGCCACAGGAAAGGGGGACAGGGGGCAGCGAGCCCACGCGAAGCACCCGCGGGTGCCCGGCGCCCACCGGGATAAGGGGCTGTGGTGTGTGAGGAGCAGCCGGAGCCGTGGGTGCTGTGGGAACCGGGCTGTCCCTGCCATCGCCGTGGGACGTGGTCAGGGGGACCTGCTGCCGCGCTCTGAAGGTGCCAGGCCGCCAGCTGGCTCCGGGACCAGGGCCGGGATGCTGGTGGGCTGCAGCCACCGCGCGTCCCGGCAGCGCCCGTCAGGCGCCGGCACGGCCCAGGCTCAGTATCCGCTGGGAGAGGGCGCCCGGGACGCCCCTCGCTGTCTCGCCGTCGGCTCCCGGCCCCTCTCCTCCAAGGCCTCTCTTCCCGCAGGTTGCCGGCCGGTGGGAAGGCTGGGAACGCGGCACCGGCGCCGGGGCAGCCGCCGCACGACGAGTCCGACCGCAAGACGGAGCCGCACTCCTCCGTCTCCGACCTGGTCAACTCCCTGACCAGCGAGATGCTCATGGTGGGTGGGTGGGTGGGGTGCGCGGACTTTGGGGGTCTCCGCGGTCGGCATCCGACCCCTCTCGGCTCTTCTTTGCGCCATCCACGAGCACGGCCCCGCCCGCTGCGCCCGGTCCCTATCGGCCGAGCCGGCGAACCGCGGAACGTGTCCCCCGGGCTGGCACGAGGGAGCGAGCGGTACCGGACACGTGAGGAAGGCGCTGTCAGGAGGAATTTGGCTAATTGGAGCTCCCGTTCCGCGGGACGAGTGGCGCCGAGCCAGGAGCCCTCGGAAGCGGCGGGGGCGGCAGGGAGCCGGGGAGAGGCTGATGTCCCCTGACAGCTGGCGGGGCTGGGGTCGGGGGGGAAAAGGGGTCGGGTCCCCTCCAGTCCCCGGCGCTGCGCTCACCCTCCCTCCTCTTCCCCCCTCCCGCAGCTCTCCCCGGGCTCCGAGGATGACGAGGGCCACGAAGGCGTCAGCCGGGAGAACCTGGGCCGCATCCAGTTCAGCGTCGGCTACAACTTCCAGGAGTCCACCCTGACCGTGAAGATCATGAAGGCGCAGGAGCTGCCGGCCAAGGACTTCAGCGGCACCAGCGACCCCTTCGTCAAGATCTACCTGCTCCCAGACAAGAAGCACAAGCTGGAGACCAAGGTCAAGAGGAAGAACCTCAACCCGCATTGGAACGAGACCTTCCTCTTCGAAGGTACGGATTGGGATGGACTGGAGCGGATCGGGATGGGAGTGGAACCTCCTGGGGTTCAGCTCGGCTCAAGCCACCAACGTGGTGGCTGTCGGTGATGCCACGGGCTGGCCAAGCCGCCGAGGCCAGGTTGGATGCGCATCCCATAAAAGGGACTGTGGGGGAAGGTTCGGAAGGCTCCGTGCCCCCAGGGGTAGGCGCGGATGTGGGAATTAACCTGGCAGCAGCTCCCCGTTCCGTGGGCTGCCCCCCGTCCTCTGCCTGGTGCCGGGGTCTTGCCAGCAGGACAGGAAGGGTGGAGCGGTCCTGGAACTGCTCCTCATCTCCTCCGGCTTCTCCACGTCCTGCACAGGGTTCCCCTACGAGAAGGTGGTGCAGCGGGTGCTGTACCTCCAGGTCCTGGACTACGACCGCTTCAGCCGCAACGATCCCATCGGAGAGGTGTCCATCCCGCTCAACAAGGTGGACCTGACCCAGATGCAGACCTTCTGGAAGGACCTGAAGCCCTGCAGCGATGGCAGTGTAAGGCCCCGGACCCCTTCCTGTCCCCCCCGACCTCCAACCCCAACGGGGACATTTTCTGCTTCAACGCCTGACGGAGATTCTTTTCTTCCCAAATTTTTTATTAAGTAGCCCAAAGTCTCATTTTGGGTCAAACCGAAGTGTTTCAGGTAGACCTAAAACGAATGTTTTCTCTTGCCTCCAGCAAGACCAGAAAATGTCCCACTGGGGGCGGCCCCGTTTCCTCCTGCCCTGATTTTCCACGCTTTCCTTCCCAAACCCCACCCTTGGGCTGCTCCGGGTGGGGGTCCCACCCCAGCACCTGGGAGGTGCTCTGGGGGGCGCGTGGGTGTCCTCAGGGAATGCGTGTGTCCCGCAGGGAAGCCGCGGGGAGCTGCTGCTGTCGCTGTGCTACAACCCCTCGGCCAATTCCATCGTGGTGAACATCATCAAGGCGCGGAACCTCAAAGCCATGGACATCGGGGGCACCTCAGGTACGGCTCCGGTTCCCCCTCCCCCCGCTCCTGGTGTCATTCCCTGTCTCCCAGCCGGGGCTGAGGGCGGCTCCTCTCCCGCCAGATCCCTACGTGAAGGTGTGGCTGATGTACAAGGACAAGCGGGTGGAGAAGAAGAAGACGGTGGTGATGAAGCGGTGCCTGAACCCCGTCTTCAACGAGTCCTTCGCCTTCGACATCCCCACGGAGCGGCTGCGTGAGACCACCATCGTCATCACCGTCATGGACAAGGACAGGCTGAGCCGCAACGATGTCATCGGCAAGGTGGGTGACACGCCCGAGGGACACCCGCGTGGGGCTCGGGGACAGCCGCGTCCGGCGCTGCCGTCGCCGTCTCCGGTGTGGAGCGCCGGGGTGACCCCTCGTGCCGGACGTCACGGCCCGCAGAGCGCCGGGGTTTTCCCAAAAAAAAGCAGGGATGGGGCATGGGGAGCCACACCCGCACGGATCCCACCCCCTGGGATTACTGCCGCGGACTGGAGAGGAGGAATTATCCATGAAATCACCCAGCTCATCATCGTTAGCGCAGCGATGACAAACGCGCGCCGTAATCTCCGCCCTTGATCCCCGAACGCCGCGCTGGGATCGGGAAAACGCGGCAGTTGGGATAAATCCATTAAATAAATCCCCGGACCGGCGCCGCGGGCTGCCGGGCAGGGGCGGAGGTGGTAGCGCCCGCGGTGCGGGCACATCCAAGAGCCCGATTCCAGGGATGGACAGGCGGTGTCCGTGACATCCCGCTAAAACCCCGAGGCTCGCTAATCACTTTTGATGGCCTAATTAACGGCGAGCTCTGCTCCATCCCGGCTCTCCGGCGATGATCCGCGGGGCCGGAGCGGTGGCACCGGCTCCCCGAGGTGGCGGCGGCAGCAGCGAGAGCTGGCACACGCGCTTTTCCGCGGCGCCATATGGAAAATCGAGGGATTAAAAATAGCCCGGGCTCCGCGCCCAGCCCGGAAAAGCGGGGCTTGGAGCAGTTTGGGGGTGAAGGGACGGGGATGGGAGCGGCCGCGGCGGCTCCAGGAGCGCCTCTCCCGCAGATTTACCTGTCCTGGAAGAGCGGTCCCGGCGAGGTGAAGCACTGGAAGGACATGATCGCCCGCCCGCGGCAGGCGGTGGCACAGTGGCACCAGCTGAAGGCCTGAGCGCCCCCGGACCTCGGGATCGGGGTCCCCCTTCCCAGCTCCCAGCCTCTTCCCGCGGCGCTCCTGGGCCAGGGACCGGCGGGACAGCGGCCTGGCTCGTGGGGACCCTGCGGGAGGAGGGGGACGGAGCTCCCCGACCCCCAACCCCGGCCGAGGAGGTGCCAGAAGCGATGTCCCCCCCGCCCCCTCTCTATTCCCACCACCGGGCAGGACTTCTGCGAGTGCTTCCAGCCCCAC
>VZRF01003309.1:191997-210970 GCA_013396875.1 Vireo altiloquus
GGGGAAAGGGGTTTGGGGGGCAGAGGGGATTCAGGGGGACGCAGGGATTTAGGGGGAAACAGGGATTTGGGGGGGGGACGTGAGATTTGAGAGGCAGAGGGGATTGAGGAGGTGGAAGGGATTTAGAGGGGCACAGGGAGGATTTGGAGGGAGTAGGAGATTTAGGGGGAATAGGGGATTTGGGAGGACACAGGGATTTGGAGGGAAGGGAGGATTTGGGCGGACACGGGATTTGGGGTGAGGACATGGGATTTGTGGGGGACACAGGGCTTTGGTGGGGGGACATCCCCAAAGCCTCACTGACCCCCTCACCCCTTTCCCAGAGCACCTTCCGTGTCCTGGCTCCGCCCGGTCCGAGCCCGGGCTCCCACTTTTCCCGCCTCTGGAAAATATGTCCGAGGGAGTGGATCTGATTGACATCTACGCCGACGAGGAGTTCACCCAGGTGAGGGGTTGGGATAGGGGTGAAGATCCCCCCCTCTCACCCCTTTCTTTTCGGGAAGAGATCCCAGTGTCCCGCAGCTCATCCCGGTGGAAGATGCAAGCGGTGTGGCTGGGAAAAGGGAAGAATCCTTCCCAATCCTTGCCAAATCTGGGCGGCTGCCACCTGCAGCTGCGGTTAAAGGGTTTTTCCCTGCGGGCCAGGATACATGGCTGGGTCACGGAATGTTTGGGATTTAAGGGTTTTAGCTTTGTCCCGGTTGGAAAAACGAGAAATCCCAGCTGGAAGAGGGAATTACACAGTGAGGGGGATACCGGGAGCCAAATCCATGGGATTGCCAAGGCCGGGAAGCTGCACGGGGACTCGCTGTTCCCATGCTGCTTGTCCCATCCCAGGAATATGTGGGATTCACGGGAGGAAATGATGGAGAAAGGGGGGATGTTGGAGAAGCAGATTTTAGGGAGCTCATGGATGTGGGAAAGCAAGTGCGAAGGCAGATGTTGGAAAATTTAAAAACTGCCACGGGAAGGCTGCAGAGGGAAGTTGGCAAGAGGAAAAGTCATGGAAACTGGAAGGAGGAAGGAATCACCATGGAGAAAGGAATTCTTATGAGCTCCTGGAAGGGATGAAGAGACACTTCTTGTGGGTATTGGGTGAGAATATCCCATGGAATCTCCCAGGAAAACGAAGTGCAGGGAGGATTCTCAAAGCTGGAATGATGATCCAGGCCAGCGACTCCGGCATCTCGCTCCCTTTGGGATGTGTGGCGGGAAGAGACCCAGAATGGATCCGTGTTGGGATCAAAGCAGTGGGGAGGTGCTGCGGTGTCCCCGTGGCACTCCAGGGATGCCAGTGTAATTCCAAATCCCACAGTCCCACTAACAGTGCCTGGCCTCATCCCTGTGCACCTCGACTCTCTGTGAGCACGCATCGGGAGTGGGAGAATCCTTAAAGTCTCCCCGGCTGAAGCGGAACTGAGGGATTCCAAGGGATTCCTCCTCTAGCCCCTCCTTCCTATTTTTGCTCCTGACTTTCTGAAACTTCCCGGCGGGAATCTTCCAGCCTTGGGCTGTGTCCAAAGGCTCCTGGTGGAGGTGGGAGCGTGGGAGTCGGATTAACCAAACACTTGAGCTTTTTTGGGATTGAACACAAAACTGCAGCTCCCTCTTCGAATCCTGCTTTTTATCAGCTCAGTGGGAAGAGCTGGATGCAAAAGTTCAGGGAGAGGGAAAACGGTTGGGTTTTGGGATTTCCGGATTTCCACGATCCTTGGAAAGCTGCGTGCCGAGCGTGCTTCCCTGCCCAGCTCCCAGTGGGATGTCTGCAATTCCCTGACCCTCAATCTCCTGTGGAAATCCTCGTCCAAACTGCCCGGAATTCAATATTTGGGAGCAGAACCTCTGGTCCCTCCCGTGGGACAGATCCTCACCGAGTGATTTTGTGGGATGAAACACTCAGCACGATCCAGGCGAGGAACTGCGATCCGTAGAAAACTTGTTGGACACTCAAAATTAAACATAGCCCAGGACAGAGTGGGAACTGGGAGTCAGATCTAGGACAAGCTGGAATTCCCAGCTCTGGAGCTTCCTGAGCTTCCTCTGCCGAGGGGAGTGATCCAATGTGGGGGAGCTCCTATCCTAAAAAGGGCTTTTTTTCCCGAGAATGGGTGAGTTTGGGGTGCTGGGCATGATTTGAGGGGAGGTGTGCGATTCCAAAGTTGGATTTTTGGGAAGTATGTGTTGCCAAGGAGCAAGAGGCTCATTCCTGGAGGGCGTTTGGTTTTCCACTGCTGAATTGCTGCCCTCCAAGCTGGGAATTTTTTCCTGGTGGCAGCAACAAGGTCTTATCCTGTTGTGTGGGATCCAGGTGGGCTGGTCCTGGAAATGTGCTGGAGCTCCATGGGGGTTTAGATGGGATACTGGGAAGAATTTCTTCCCTGTGAGGATGGTGAGGCGCTGGAATGGATTTCCCAAGGAAGCTGTGGCTGCCCCATCCCTGGAAGTGTTCCAGGCCAGGCTGGATGGGGCTTGAAGCAACCTGGGGGAGTGGAAGATGTTCCATGGCTGGGATGGGATGGGATGGGATGGGATGGGATAATCCTTAAGGTCCTTATTCCAAACCATTCCATGATTCCATGAAATCAGATCCCATCATCCTGTTTTCTGGGATTGCCCAGGTGAGGGGTGACTGTAATTCCCAACTGTGCACAGACCTGTTTGGGTCTTAAACCTTTGGGCTTGGCTCGGAAATTCCGCTTGGGAATCAGGACAGCGGCTTTGGAAATGGCAAAGGAGGCTTCCCAAGCCTTTCCCAAGATCTCACGGCGTTTTCCTGGCAGGACCCAGAGTTCAGTAATGCTGACCAGATGGATCTGTACGACGACGTGTTAGCAGCCAGCTCCCAGCCCCAGGAAAAGCGTTCCAGCAGCTCGGAAGCACCTCCGGAGATCCGGCAGGAGCCATCTCCCAAGCCCAACAGCAAACCCCCAGCCATCCTGTACACCTACAGCGGGCTCCGCAACAAGAGGGCCGCCGTCTACGTCGGGAGCTTCTCCTGGGTGAGTCCATCTTCCCGGGAAATTTGGGATTCCTGGGCAACCCCCGAGGGGCCACTGGACTCAAAGGAGGGGGCTGCTCCTCCTCAATCTGTGTTGTCCCTGTGTCCTAAGCTGGGCTCGGCTTTGTGATCCTCAGGGAAGAGGGATTTGTGTTCCTGAGGAGCTTCTGGGCTGGGGTATCCACTTCAGAGCTGGGACTTTGGGGTGCTGCTCCCGAGTCGCCTGCTCCTGTTTAGGGATGCAGGGACAGCTTTGGGAAGGCTCTGGCTTGTCCGGAGAACTCAGATCCGTTATCCATTGCCAAGGATGATTTTAAGCTCCCCGAGAGGATGACATTCCTCAGGTGGGTGGGGGACACCGGGGACAGACAGATGGACACCAGCTTGTTCCGTGTGCCCTCAGTGGACGACTGACCAGCAGCTGATCCAGACCATCCGCTCCGTCGGAGTCTACGACGTGGTGGAGCTGAAATTCGCGGAGAACCGAGCCAATGGCCAATCCAAGGGGTGAGAGCTGATGGGATTTGGGGTGGGAATGGCGGCAGCCAGGCCCTCGCTGCCACATCCGTTTTGTGGAGGGTGTGGGAGCAGCCAAGTGCTTTTCCTGCCTGGCACGGGGAATTCACAGAGTCCCAAAGAGCACGGAAAAGCAAGGGGGAACAGCGGGATGGGATCGGGAGGAGGAGGGTCCTGGTGGGATCAGGGCTGAACCTCCCTCTCTCCCGCGCAGGTACGCGGAGGTGGTGGTCGCCTCCGAGAACTCGGTCCATAAACTCCTGGAGCTGCTTCCCGGGAAGATCCTGAACGGAGACAAGGTGGAGGTGAGGCTGGCGACCCGGCAGAACCTGTCGCAGTTCGAGGCTCAGGCTCGCAAACGTGAGTGCGGTGCTGCCAGCGCCACGCGGGCCAGGGGGGTTCCACCTCCCGCACATCCCAAATCTCCCCCACCCCTCCCCTGGATCAGCTGCCAGGCCCAGCCCAGCGAGCCCTCGGGATGGGGGGAGACCCTGCCAGGAGCGTCTGGGGGTTGTTCTTCCCGTTCCTGAGCCGGATTAGCTCCTGACCCAAGTCTTTATGATCCCCTTTTAGGTGCTCCCACACTGCGAAGATCCCTCGTAGCCTCCTCTTCCTCCTCTCCAAACTGAATGGGCTTAAGCTCTTCAGGCTCTCAGCATAGCTAAGACCCTCCATATCTATTAGTAGCTCCTCTCTGGATCTGCTCCAGAATTTTTCCATCCCTGCGGAGGTAAGGTGCCCAACACTGGAGGAATATTCCAGCTGGGGCCTGGCCGTGGGCGTCCCTCGATGGCGATAGGTGGTCCTGGCCTCACTCCGCAGCGATGTGACGGGATCTGCAGGGATTGTCCTGGCAGGAGCGTGTCCGAGGAGGTCTTGGCCAGCTCTGGTCATTGGAGGTCCCTTCCCAGGAAAACACTCCCTCCCCCTTCCCAGCAGAATTGCTTTGCTCCTTTCCTTCGGCTCCGGTGCCTGAGGGGATCGGCTGCTTGCTGCTTGGGCTGTGTCCCAACCTGCCCTCGAGTTTTTCTGGAGCAGGGAGTGTTCCCTGTGCCGAGTTCCGGCTGCCCCCAGGGCGCAGCGGAGCTCCCGTGCACCCTTTGGCACCGCCAGGAGCCGTGGCTCCTGTCACACCCCTTCTGTCTAGTCCTCGAAGCCTCTTTGGATGGAGCAAGGCTTCCTGTCCCCCTTGGAACACTGGGTTTTCCTGCCTCCGGCAGCGGCTCCGTCGCTGTCGGCGCTCGGGTTCTGTCCCCTCGTGTTCCTCCACGCTTGGGCCTTTCCAAATCCACGCGTGGATCTCAGGCTTTCCGGGTCTTTGGATGCCTTTGGGGATCTCTCACCATTCCTTGCGGCTTTTGGCTCCTGTCCCTGTGACCTGCCTGTCCCCAGGGCACCGTGCGGGGTCTTGCTGGAGAGCTGGGCCCCTCTTGGAAAAACACATGGAAGCGGAGGCTACGTGTGGCCGGCTGGATCTCTCTCTGGGCACCTCCAGCCCTTCTGGGGGTGGGAGGAAGAGGAGGAGCAGGAGGTCTCGGAGACCTCGGACGCCCTCCGGCCGCACCTCATGGCTCTTTTCCCCGTGCCACTTCCAGGTGTGCCGCCGCGGGCCCACTCCCGGGATTCCGTGGATGCGGTGGACGGCCGGGCGACGCCGACGGAGAATGCGCTGCCCCCCGCCCGCATGGAGAAGCCCCCCTCGGTCCTGTCCTTCTTCAGCCGCCCCCCCGCGCTGCCCCTCATGGCGCTGCCCCCCCCTCCCATGCCTCCTCCCCCTCCCCTCTCCTCCGCTTTCGGAGTCCCTCCGCCTCCTCCCGGAATTCCCTACCAGCACCTGCTGCCGCCGCCGCCCCGGCTGCCCCCTCCCCTGGCCGTGCCCCCGCCGGGGGCTGTGCCCCCTGCCCTGCACCTCAACCCTGCCTTCTTCCCGCCGCCCACCGCTGCCCTGGGACCCCCCCCGGATACCTACGGCAAGACCATGGCTCCCTACAACCACAGCAGGTGAGGAGCCGGGCGGGAATGGGGCGTGGGGTGCTCGGGGAGGATCCCGCTGACCCCTTTCCCATCCCCGCTGTGCCGACAGCCGGGAGCTGGGCCCGCCGATCCCGGCCGTGAGCGAAGGGGAGTTTGAGGAGATCATGAACCGCAACCGCGCCATCTCCAGCAGCGCCATTTCCAAGGCGGTGTCCGGCGCCAGCGCAGGTACTTCCCGCGTCCCTCGCGTCCCTCCCATCCCGGGATGGATGGATTTCCCATTCCTGACCCCTTGCTCCGCTCCCCCAGGGGATTACAGCAACGCCATCGAGACGCTGCTCACGGCCATCGCCGTCATCAAGCAGTCGCGCGTGGCCAGCGACGAGCGGTGCCGCGTCCTCCTCTCTTCCCTCAAGGATTGCCTGCATGGCATCGAGGCCAAATCCTACAGCAGCAGCTCCAGCAGCAGCTCCAGGTACCCCCCTAGATCCGGGGAACGGGATCCTCCCCGCGGGTGAGTGGCTCAGAGGTCACTCTTGGGGTTTCGTCTCCTCTTTTTCCCGTAGGAAAAGACACCGATCCCGGGAGCGCTCTCCCAGCCGGTCCCGCGAGAGCAGCCGGCGGCACCGGGATCTGCTCCACAGTGACGATCGGCACGACGAGTATTTCCAGGAGCGGAGCCGGGAGCACGAGCGGCATCGGGACAGGGACAGAGACAGGGACCGGCACCACTGAGACAGGTGGGAGGCTCGGGAACGCCCTGGAGGCGTGAGGGATGAGGGAAAGGAGCTCTGACTGTTGTTCGTCTCCTCTCTCCCGGCAGGAATTTTGGCAGGAAGTGGTTTTTAATGGACTCGTATCTCCTCACCTCGACCAGGATGCCGTGCCCGAGGCCGCTCCGCCCCGTCCCGGCCCCTTTCCCACCACCCCCAGCCCTCTCCGGGCGGGACCCCCGCCTGCACCTCGTGGCCTTGGGAATCCCCCCCCTGCCGCTGCTGCTGCTTCCCGGGGCCATCCCGCTCCGCTCCGTGGACGCTCGGACCCAAAGAGAAATGGTGCTTTTATTCCATGGAGGGAGGTTTGCGAGCCCTTCCCAGTCCGGGGGGGGAGCGGAGGGGACGGAGCCCTCCCTGTGCAGCTTGGGGGCTTGGAGATGCACAGCTCCCCATCCCGGGGTCAGGAGCCATGTGCCATCCTCCGGATTGCCTGGGGATGCTCCTGTCCCCATCGCCCCGGCGGGACACTGTGCCACGCTCCTCCTTTGCCCCCTCACCCTCCAGGAACTGGGAAAAAGGGGCTGGAGCTGGGCCGGGGGTCACCCTCTCCTCTATCCCGACATTCCCCACAGCAGCATTCCCACCCAAACGGCAGCTCCAGCCTCTCCCGCAGAGCCTTCCTTGTTTTAGAGGAAGCGGAAGAGGCAGGGCAGGCTGTGACCCCTTTGTGTCCCCCTCGGGATCCCAGGCAGGAGAGGGAGAGCCCAGGAGGGTCGGGATGAGCCGGGACACACGCTGGGTGACTTCTGGGGCTGGAATCACCCTTCGGGGTAGGAAAACCCAGGCCCTGGAAGTCTTTTTAAGTTGAAACAACCCAAAGTCAGGAGAAACCACCCCAATTTTCCCAAGCCCCATGAGGTGGGAGCGCTCGGCGGGAGAGCTCCGGGTTTTTTTTACTTACCGCCACAGATTTTTAGTTTCTTTCCAAATAGTGGAGGGGGGGAAGAAAAATTCCCCCCAAAATTGCAGAGCAAATCCCTGGAAGCCCCGGCGAGGCGCCGCCCCTCCTGCTCGCAGTGATTAGATTTGTCTTTGGATAGGTTGGAATTGTGTAATAAACTCGGATGACATTGTCAGTCTTTTATACAGCGCTCCTGCTGCCTTCCTACAGTGGGATTTGGGATAGTGAGGGAAGGGGAGGGATTTGGGGAGGTCTCCACACCCGTTGTCCCTCACCCTCTTCCTCTTCTAATGGGCTCCTGTGCTTCCCAAACCGGCTCTGAGGGGCTGGAAGCACCCGAGCATTGTCATGGGGGGGCACCAGGTAAAAATAAATATTTATTGGAAAATAGTGAATTATTCTGGAAGGTCGTAGAAAAAAATAAGGATTCTTCATACCTTGAGCTGGCTCAAGCTCTGAGGAGTGAGTCCAGGTGGAGTGGAAAGCGGGAAGGGTGGGAGGGATGTGTCCGGGGGGAGTGAGTGAGGTGGGAAGTGGGAAAAGGGAGGGATGAATCCGTGTGGCAGCGGGTCCCTGGTGAGGCGGGGAGCAGGAAAAGGGAGAGGGATGTGTCCACGTGGCAGCAGGTGAAATGGACAGTGGGAAAGGTGGGATCCTCCCCCTTCCCGGGGCTGGGAAGCAGAGCAGGCACGGGTGACGTTTCCCCGTGTCCCTGGGCCGTGTCCTCAGTAGGGATCGGCGCTGTGGAAAAGGACAGAGACGTGTGGGCGCCAAACCAACCTGGCAGCTCCCGCGCAGGCTCCCCCAGCTCCCGGGATGTGGCACCTGGAGAAGGAGAGCAGTGCCAGGAAGCCCAGGAGCAGCTCCAGGCCGTAGAAGAGGAGCAGGATGGCGCTCAGGAACGCTTCCAGGCGCAGGGAGTAAGTCTGGAGCAGCAGGTAGTACACGGCCAACGCGGCCGCCGGCACCGTAAGCGCCAGGCTGAGGGACAGCGGCACCTTCCGCTCACACAGGTTCCCCTTGGAGCCTGCGGAAACACGGCGTGGGATCAGATCACGGAAATCATGGAGGGGTTCGGGTGAGGAGGGAAATGAACTGTCCCGTTTCCCGTGGGCAGGGACACCTTCCACCAGCCCAGGTTGCTCTGCGCCCCGTCCAACCTGGACATCCAGGGATGGACTCTGGGGGTGTCCCAGGGCTCTGCGCTCCCCGTGGAGCCTCTGGGATTCGGGGGCACTCACCGAAGAAGATGCGCGTGGCCTCAATGCCGAGGTAGAGGAGGAGCAGCGCCACGTCCACCACCAAGTTGGAGACGGGATAGGGCAGGAGCAGCACTGCAGGGAAAGCACCGCCCTCAGCACCACATCCCTGCCCATCCCGGCGGGCTCCGCAAGAGCTCTGGAGCTCCAGACTCACCTTTGTACACGAACACGAACGCTTCCAGGAGGAAATACGTGGCGCAGTACCAGCCGTTGAGGAAGAGCAGGACCTGCAGCGGAGCCGAGGAGCGATGGCGGCCTGAGGGGACACGGGGCGCTCATGGGGGGGCGCACGGCAGAGCGGCCCCCCGAGCGCTGCAGCGCCTTGGCCGGCCCCCAGCCCCGTTCCCAGCGCCGCTCCCAGCTCGGGTTCCTCCCGGTACCCCCCACACCCTCCGGAATTCCTCGTTTCCCCCCCGGGTCCCGCTCCCACCCCTGGGCGCCATCTTCCATCTCCATGGGAACCGCCGCCGCCGCGCTCGCCCGCGCGGGGGCGCTGAGGGCGAAGAGAGCGAGGGCGGAGCCGCTCCACCCACGCCCCGCCTCCCCTCTCGATGGTTCGGCAGCGCGCGCCGCCGCCGCTCTACCCGCGCCTCTCTATGGCTGGAGGATCGATGGCTGACGCGCGGGTTCGAGTCCCCGTCCCTTCAAACCACGCCTCCACCCCGATCCACTGGGATCAGAATCCCACTCTGGAAAATGGGAATATCCCCGTTTTGCGGCTGCAAGCGCGGCGCTGAGCTGGGTCACAATGTAAGGCCGCTGGGAACGCAGCCGTGACAGCGGGTGGGCACAGACACCTGGCAGCCTCTGGAAAACACATCCCGTTTATTCCTTCAGGCTTTCCAAAAACATTCCAGTCCCAACCAAGGCTGTGGTGTTGAAACGCAGGGATGCCCCACGAGCCTCCCGCTGACTCCCAAAATCCCAGGGGCTGGTCCCCAGAGAAATGATGAGCAGGAGCCAACCCCAACGGAGCCTGCGGGGTGCAAGGAGACTCCAGGGGGCTCCGGGGATCCATCAGCCACGGAAGTGGGCAAATTCCTTGCGGAGCCAGAGTGAATCCTGGTAGAAGAGGGGGTCTCCCAGGTGCACAGCCGTCCGCTTGTAGAAGTAGCAGTAGAGCACGGCCGCTGCGGGGAATTTCGGGATGAGAGAGGGCCTCCTGCACCCCCAAAGGAGGCAGGATCCCACCCTGATCCCAGGAGTCCTTACCCAGCCTCTGGAAAACGAACAGGGTCTGGAGGCCTTCGGTCCAGATGAAGCGGCTGGAGTCACGCCAGCGCAGGTTCTGAGGGGGTTGGAAAGCTGGGAACAACCCCTGGAGCGGTTTTGGGGAGCACCCCCCAGACCCCCTCACCCCATTCCAAAGGTTCTGAGCAGGACGGAGGGACATCAAGCCAGGAATAACACCTGGAGAAGTTTGGGAAGCCCCCTACCCCAAAGGTTAAGCAGCTCAGGGGATTTAGGCGTTGAGCCAGGACCTATTCTGGCTTCAGACTGCAGATCCCTGCAAATCCCTGCAAATCCCCTTCCCGGACGGCATGGGCAGCACCAGAGCAGCCACCATGGCTCCTGATCCCCCAAAACATTCCCTGTGCTCCAGGGCAGCAGGATGGGGGGAGCTTCAGGAGGTGTTCCTGAGGATGCTCCACTGGGAAAGGGCCAGGAAGGAGTTTATTAGGGAAAGACAAAGGGGAAGGGCTGCCAGGACAGATCCAGGAGCCCGGACAGCCCTGGGAGCTGTGGGAAGGGAGGGAGATGCCCCCAGGTATAGGGATTAATCCCAGAAAAATCAAGAGATGCTAGCATGGGCTTTTCCTGGGGGAAGAGAATTTTCTGATGGGTCACAGCCCTTAGGGAATGAGCTGGGATGGGGCTGGGATGAGGCTGGGATTGGGTACGACCCTTCCGGCCTGGTGCCAACCACGGGGTCATGGAATGGGACACATACCATGGGGAAATGGTGAGAAAGGACTGTGGGAAGCCCGGGGCTCGAGGGAAAAATCCCCTGGGGAGAATCCAGCAGCTGTGGCCACCCCACCCTACCATAATCCAGATGTGGAAGGAGATGCTGAGCGCCAGGTAGGCTGCGGAGAGCAGGATGGTCCCCTTGAATTTATGGAAGAGGAGGTTGACCAATCCCGCCTGGAAGACGTAGGTGTTGAAGAACATGAGGAAGACGATGATGACGTTGAAGACGATGGCGATGTCCTGGATGCTGCAGGGAAAACAGAGGGATTGGGGTGGGGAGGATCCCGGATCTCCTGGATCTGCCACCCCCACCTTCCCGGCACTCACATGAAGAGGACGAGCTGCACAGCTGGAGCCGTGCGGAGCAGCTCCGAGAAGGAATTCACAAAGAGGTCATAGGAAAGCAGCAGGAACTGCAGGAACAGCACCAGGCTGTAGTTGCTGGGCTGGAGCATCCTCCTTCCCGGGGCTTGGAGCCCTCAGCCCCAGCATTCCCAACGGATCATGGTGCTGGAGGGGCTCGGCAGGGCCTCTCCCGACATCCCAGACCTGGAGCGGGGTGGGGAGGCACAGGCATCAGGATGGAGCCCCGAAAACAGGAAAACCCAAGGAGCTGTGTCCAAGCTCTCTCTTCTCCCCTAGTTCGGTCTCCTTCTCCCTCAAACCCATCCCAATCCCAAAGTGAGGAAATCCAGGGATGAGGGAAACGTGCAGTCCCAAAGAGCAGTGTCCAGGCAGGTTATTCCTGGCTCTTCCCAGCTCCATGGGCAGTTCTGAGCAGGTCTGGGCACGTCCTGCTCCGGGCACGTGGAGGGGAGCAAGGAGACACACGGGAATTTTTGTGGACACGGGAGCAGGTACAACCCTCGTGGGACACATATGTCACGGGAACAGCCCCCTCCGGGATCAGCCTGGCTGGAGAGGGAGGAAGGGGACAGGGAATGCCCCGTGTCCCGGCAGGAGAAGGGCTGTGCCGGGGGCTGAGTTCCGTGAGGGAGAGACATGGAGATGGACGAGGGGAAATGGGCTGGGAAGGGACGGAAAGTGGCTGGAAATGGGGGGAAAAGGGGCTGGACACGGGGGTAAACAGAGCTGGAAATGGGGGGGGAGGTGGAAAGAAAGGCTGGACACGGGGGCTAGAAAGGGCTGGAAATGAGGGGGAAGACCTGAACGGGGAGGGAAGAGGTAGTCATGGAGGAAAGAGCTGGATATGGAAGAGGAAACGGCTGGATATGGGGATTAATGGCTCACTCCCCCGCCTCCCACAGCCACCACTGCGGAGCCCCCGAGGCCCCTCTCGTCGCTCTCTCCCCCATCTCTGGTACCCACCCCGCTCCGGAGTCGACCCCCCGATAGGCCCAAGCCCCGCTGAGTGCCGGGGGTGCCGGTCCCGAGGGTCCCGGGGGAGTCCCCGCCGCGCCCCCCGCCCCGGGCGCTCACCCGCCACCGCCATCTTGGTCCCCATGGCAACCGCCGCCGGCACCGGAAGTGAAGGCGGGCGGAAGTGGGCGCTGGAGGACCCGCGGGGGCCGCTCTGGCCGCCGCTCCCCTCGGTGGCGGCACATTGGGGCGGGCGGGGAAAACCATAGAGATGAGCGGGCAGAGCGGCGCCCGCCAAGATGGCGGCGCTCAGGGACGATGAGGGGGCGAAGGGGGCGGAGGGGCCCAGGTACGGCCCCGGGGTTGTGGGGGACGAGGGGGCGGCTCCGGGGTCGAGAACGGCCGAGGGACTTCGTGGTCTGGGTTTTGGGTGGCGCCAGGGCCGGGCGCTGTGCCCCCAGGTCCAGGGGAACCCCAGGTTTGGGGGGGCTGTGAAGCCACGTGCTCCCAGGTTTCGGGGAGCCACGGCACCCAGCGTCCCAGATTTGGGAGATCCATGGGTCTCTGCGTCCCGGATTTTGGGGAACCACAGGGCCCCGTGTCGCCACCCTTTTCCTGTCTCTCTGATTTGAGGGTGTCGGGACATCCCCCGCCCTCGGAGGGGACAGAAATACCCATTTCTGGGGGCACATGCAAATCGCATGCAAATGAGCGCGGCGGGGTTCCTGCCAGGGGGACGATGACAGGTGACACCGGGCATTCCTCGCTGCCATTCCCTGGGGTGCCGTGCCTGGGAATTCAGCTCTGCACGCGCTGTTCCAGCCCTGCTCTCCTTCCCAGAGCCCAGGGCACAGCTGGACGCTGGTCACTCGCTGTTAGGGTTCCCAGTTCCCCTTTCCTTAGTTCCTCCTGGGATGTCAGAGAGCCCCACTGGGTGCTTCAGCCATCCCCAGGTGCCACCATCCTGGATCCATCCCTGCTACCATTGCCCAGGCTGGGCAACAGCTGGGCCACCACCCCTGGCTGGGAAGCAGCTCCAATGCCCATCACCTTTCCCAGGCTGGGAAACAGCTGTGCCCCCCACGCCCTCCTGGAGCTCCCAGTTCCCCTTTCCGTGGCTCCTCCCCAGGACCGCATCCGGAGCCCTGAGCCGGCTCCTCGCTCGCCCGCAGGTGCCACCACCGCTCCGCGGCCATGCTCGACGTGCCCTTCCTGCCTTTCTGCGCCTTCCTGGGAACGCTGGGATTCCTCTGCGTGGCCATGGTGGGCACCTGGTGCCAGCACTGGCGCGGGGGCTTTTCCCTGGATGGCAGCTCCCGGACTTTCAACTGGCACCCGGTGCTGATGGTGACAGGATTGGTGGTGCTCTATGGCGCAGGTGAGCCTGGGGATCCAGGGATCCGCGGGGATCCCGCCACGCCTCCTTCCTGACCTTTTTTCCCCCTTGCAGCCGCCCTGGTTTACCGCATTCCCAACACCTGGAGTGGCCCCAAGCTTCCCTGGAAGCTGCTGCACGGCGGCTTGGCTTTGGGAGCGTTCATCCTGAGCGTGCTGGGGCTGGCGGCCGTGTTCCGCTTCCATAATTCCCAAGGGACGCCCAACATGTACTCGCTGCACAGCTGGATGGGGCTGGCAACCGTGCTGCTCTTCTCCTGCCAGGTGGGAGAGCCTCCCCTAGATCCCCCCCAAAACCCTCCAGCCATTCCCGAGTTTCCCAGCCTCACCTTCTCTTCCCGCAGTGGGCGGTGGGTTTCGGAGCATTCCTGCTTCCCTGGGCTCCCACCTGGCTCCGGGCACTCTACAAACCCATCCATGTTTTTTTCGGCTCCTCCATCCTCATGCTGTCCGTGGCTTCCTGCGTGTCGGGAATCAACGAGAAGCTTTTCTTCAGCCTGTGAGAGTTGGGGGAGTGGGGGGCTTGGGAAGATCCCTCCCAGGGAAAGGGGGGCTTGAGAAGATCCCTCCCAGGGAGAGTGGGGGCTCGAGTGGGGATTTGGGCTGGATTTGGGAGTGACCAGCTCGGAGCGAAGGGAACTGAGCGCTTCCTCTCTCAGGTGTGTGGTTCCCTGCACACTTCCCTGCAGGTTTGGGGGGTGGTTTGGGGAACACCCAGCACTTCTCCCCCACTCCAGGAAGAACGGGACCACGGCGTACAAGCTCCTGCCGGCTGAGGCTGTGTTTGCCAACACCCTGGGGCTCCTCATCCTCCTTTTTGGCGTGCTGGTGGTGGGTGCCCTGGCCAGGCCCAGCTGGAAGCGCCCGGATTCTGATTCCCCGGGCTCCCGCCAGGTACGGGATGCGCTGGGTGGATTTGGGAAGCCAAACTGGGGGAAGTGGTCCCCCCAGCACAGCCCCGAGGGTGGGCAAGGATTGAGGGATCCGAGCTCATCCCTGTCTCGCACAGCCCCTGCTCTCCGCGGAGCGCTGATCCCAAGGATCCGCCAGCGCTCCCAAGCTGCATCCTTGTGCCTCCACGTGCCAGCTCCAGCCTGGATCCCGGGCTGTGCCAAACCCCGGCGCTTCCCAGTGCCAATCCCTCAACGCCGCAGCCAGAGCTGCCAGAGCCTCGCCAGCACAAAGAGGAGCATCCGTATCCCTCCCACTCCAGAGGATCCGGCTCGGGGTGGAGCCACTCGGGGACCTCACGGATGTGGAATAATAACATTGGCTTTCTGCAGGGCTCTGGCACTCAAATCCTTGGGGACAAGGGAGGGCCTAGGATCTTGGGAGCTAAGCTGCTCTTCCCAAGGGTGTGTCCTCGCTGGCTCCCTGGGGACACGGGACAGCTCCCCGTGGTCACCCCACGGGATTTGGGATCATGCTCTGTGCCGTCCCCGCTTCTCCCCCAGACCCCGTGCCCAGAGCCATGTGAGCCCTGTGGTTTCCCCGCCGCACCCCACGTTTCCTTCCTCCGCTGAAGTCACAGGATTCCTGTTCCCATCTCCCTTCCCAGCCTGGAGCAACAGGGGAGGGCACCCCCCCAACCCCAAATTCCACCCTCCCACTGCTCCCAGCCAGCGTGGGAAGCTGGGATATGTTTTTTGGGATACGCTTCCCTGTCACCAGGGTGGGGTTACTGGGGCCGCGTCCCGAGGTTTATTGGGAAACACATCCTTGAAGGATCACAGGGTTTATTGGGATACACCTCCCGGTCCCGTGGGGGGGGACACGAGGGTTTATTGGGATACATGGCTCTGTCACTACAAGGGGACGTGGATTTTTTGGGATTGGCATCCCTGTCATTACTACGGGGTGTCCAGGGGGTCCCGCAGCCCATCCAGCACTGCTCCCAGCACCGCTGCCACCGCCACAGCCCCAGGATCGGGCTGCTCCAGCCGGGATGAGCGGATGTAGCTGGCTCTGCCCGCCCCGGCCTCCATGTGCCTGGTGGCTTCCGCTGCCGCCTCCGCGCTCTGCCAGGGAAAACAGGGTGTTTTCCAGGATAACGGCAGTGATTCCCATCCAATATTCCCACCACCCCAGCTCCCTGCTCTCCATACCTGCACGGCAGCCTCCAGCACTTGGAGTGGGTCGGCACCGGGAGTGCGCAGGGAATGCAGAGCCTGCGCGGCTGCATACAGCGAATCCAGCTGGGAAAAGTGGGAATTAGGCTGGGAGCTGGTGCCGAGGCCAGGTGGGAACTCCCTGGCGTCCCCCTGGAATCCTGAGCTCCTGGGCTCTCCTGGCACTCACCATTGTCCGGTCTCCTGGCGCAGCTCCGCCATACCTGCACAGGATGAGGGGAAATTCAGGAGGGATCGGGATTCCCAGGGGAATTGGGATTCCGCAGCCCCCGGCGCTGACCTCTGCATGGCCTCAATCCCGGCGTCCATGGCATCAGCCCACGCTGGGGAATCGCTGCGGCCCTGCAGGCTCCGGGCGGCCGCCGTCAGGAAGAGCCCGTAGAGCTTTGGGAATCCCGTCAATCCCATCCTGGGAATGCAGCCGGGTGTGTTCCCCCAGCCCCATTCCCATTCCCATTCCCATTCCCACTCACCACTCCAGAGGAGCCTCCCATCTGCTCCAGCAGCACATCAGCCAGGCTGGAGAGCAGCTGGGCCGGGGCAGCTGGAGGCGGCCGGGAGTGCATCCATTCCTTGATGGCTGTGGGGACGGAAGGGACAGCGGGATGGGGGTGGCCCCGGAGTCCCCCGCAGAGACATTCAAGCATACAATCACAGCAAGGGGCACCCCAGGCTTCCTTAATCCCAAGTAGGGATATCCCGGGGAACCCCCTGCCCCCAGGAGGTGACGTTGGGGTGCCACGCCCCACAATTCCGTGGATAACGGCCCCCACACCCACCTTGGGCTGCTCGGACGTGCGTGTCGCCGCAGTCCCCATCACCAGCTCCCCGATCCAGCTCGTTGAGCTTATCCCAGATATCCAGCAAGGTGCTGCACACCCGCTCCAGCACCCGTACCACCCGTGCCGTGCCGGGCCCTGCCAGGAGGAGATGCATCCCCGCACGTTCCTGAGGGAAACTGAGGCACGGGGCGTGGGGGTGTGGTGAGGGATGGGAGCTCTGTACCAATTCCAGGCTCATCCTGCAGCTTCCCGGGTCCCTCTGTCGGTGCTGGCACCTCCTCTCTCTGGGTGGTCGCCGGTCCCGTGGGAATGTTGGGCCATGCCATGGCCGTGGTCTTGGCATCTGGAAGAGCCAGAGGCACATGGAAGCTCGAGATCCCAGCGGATCCTCGCCACCACATCCAGCAGCCAGGAATTCTGCTCCCAGACATCCCACTGACCTCATGTCCCAGGCCGCATTCCTACTGGGAACTCACCGATCAGCCCCACCAGCTCCTCGTCCACCTGCATGAGGGTGAGGGACACTCCGGCCATTTCCAGTGCTGTCATGAAGGATCCCATCAAGGCCCGGGCGATGTGGATTCCTCGGCTCTCTGCGGGATCCCGGAGCGAGGTTAGGGAATTCCAGAGTGGCCGGAGCCAGGGAATGGGATACCAATCCACCCCTGCACTCACCCAGGCAGCGCACAGCAGCTCCAGCCACAATCCCCAGCTCCAGGCAGGACAATCCGCCCAGGTTGTTTACCACGAGCACTACAGAGGAGCCTGCAGGATGGAGGTGGGGCAGGATGAGACTGGGATCCGAGGGATTTGGAGGAGCACAGAGGGTCGGTGGGGGCTCACCGGGGGGCAGGGACAGGTGGGAAGCATTGGATGGGTCCGTCATGTGCTGCAGCATCGTCTCCACGGCCTTATCCGCCGGCAGCACCTGGAGGGGATGAGGAGCAGGGGGAGAGCAGAGTTAGGGAGGTCTGGGAATAGGGGCGATCTGGGAATGGGGAGGAAGCGGCAGAAATCCCCCCTCACCTTCATCCTGCGCACTCCAGCCTCGCCGTGGATCCCTGTGGAGACGGGGCCACGTCACATCCCAGCCCTGGTGACACCTCCCCAGGGGGGAACGGGGACATTCGGACCCTCCAGGGATCCCAGGGGGACGCGGAAGGGCCGCTCCTCACCCAGCCCCAGCTCCATCTCGTCCTCAGCCAGCTGGAATGAGGGCTTGGATCCCGGGATGCTGCAGGGAGACAGGCTGAGACCCAGGGTACCTGTGCAGGTGGGAACGCTCCGTTAAACCTGGGGGGATTTTCGGGACTCAGGGCTGGGGCAGGGAGCTGACTTCCTTGGAGGAAGGGAGGGAACGAGGGGCACACAGGACAACACACCCGTGGCTTTGGCAGCCGCCGTCACCTTCTCCACAATCTCATCCAAGCTCGCCCCCGCCTCGGCCAGAGCTCCTGCCACCTGTCCCGGGCAGAGCAAGTGAGCGACCCCCACGGAACTCCCCAAATCCCCAAATCCAAGGGTCCTGGCAGGACCTTGTGGATGAGGATGGTGCCACAGATCCCGCGGCGCCCAGCTTTCCCTGGCGCGGCGAAGGCGCAGTCGTCGCCCACCACCACCATGCGCACGTCAGCCCCCTCGGCCCGCGCCCGCTCCAGGGCCATCCCGAAATTCAGCCGGTCCCCGGTGTAGTTCATCACGATCAGGAGGATCCCGGCTGCAGGACGGACAGGGAAATGACGGGAATGACAGGGCACTGGAGGGGGAGAATCCCAGAATTCCTACCCCGCTGCGTTCCTGACCTGCTCCGGCCTGTGCCACGGCCCGGATGGCTGCCAGGACACTGCCCACGGACGGGGACGCAAACATGGCTCCGGCCACCACTCCGGTCAGCATTCCCTTCCCGATGTAGCCTGTGGAGAGGGAAGAGGGCTCGGCACCATGTCCGTGGCTTTGGGGGTACACGTGGGGCAGGGAGGAGGGGGGTCTCACCTGCGTGGGCAGGCTCGTGGCCGGAGCCTCCTCCGGACAGCAGGGCCACGCGGCCACGGATGGCCGGCAGGTCACTCCGAAGGACCACCCGGTGGCCCTGGAGCAGCCGGAGCCCGGGACTGCAGGCCACCAGCCCGGCCACAGCGTCGTCGGCACAGCCGGACACCGTCGTCACCAGTTTTTTGGGGACCTGGGTGGGGGTGAAAACGGGGAAGCGGTGGGATGGGAGAAAGAGGAATGCCGACCCCACGGGAATGATATCCCCCCTGTTCCAGGCTCACCTCCATGGGAGCGGTCGGATCCGAGGATGGAATCTGTCCGGCAAGAGGGCAAGGTCCAGGCCGGAAGGGTCAGCGGTGTGAAGAGTGGAGGCTGGGAAGGGGGCAGAGTGCGATGGGAGTGTCCGGTGGGAATGGGAAACAGAGGGGGCTGGGAAACAGGGACACCCCCCCAAGCAGGGAGCTCCTTTTGGGGTGAGGAACCAGGATGAGACAACCTCTAAACAAGGACCCCTTTTTTTTGGGGGTGGGGGGACTCCCCCCCTTCAGGGATCTCCTCTCGGCGCAGGCCCTGGATGGATCCACACTCCCCCCTCACAGCGGGGACCCCAGGTTTCGGGGGGGCACAGAACTGCAGGGAGCAGGGAGGGGGCTGAATCCTCCCAAGCGGGGCCCTCCCATCGGGATACGGCGTGGGATCGGGGTGGGATCAGCGCGGATCCCGCGGGTTTTGGGGGAGACCCTCCTGCGCATCCCCCTCCACACCTGCGCTCTCCGGGGTCCTCCAGCCGCCACTCTCGTCTGCACCAGGCGGTCCTCCCAGCGGGCTAGAGCGGCCCCTCTCGTCTGCTCCTCCCGCGTCCTCTCAGCGGGCTAGAGCGGCCCAGTGCCCCCAACTTCCCGGAAGTGGCGGCGACGGCGGCGGAGAGGCCGCGCTCCCCGTTCCCCCCCGGTTTCC
>VZRF01003309.1:211006-223441 GCA_013396875.1 Vireo altiloquus
GACGGGAACACCCGGTTTGTGGGGAGGGACGTGGGAGGGCGGTTATGGGGTACCGGGGAAGGGTACACGGTACGGGGCACCGGGAAGGGATTGGGAGTAGGGGAAGGGTTTGGGGATCATGAGTGGGCTTTGGGGTGCGAGGGGGTTTTTGGAGGGTACCGGAGGGTTTTGGGGTAGAGGGAGGATTAAAGCGTTCCTGGAGTCCATAATAGGAATGAGAGGGAGTGGGATTTGGGGGAGCTGCGGGAGCCCCAAGAGCCCTGGGAGCGCTGGGCGTGGTGGGAAGGGACGCCGGGAATAAGAATTCCTGAGAAAAGAGTGGGAAGAGCATCCCTGGGGGAAAACCGAGGAGCGCGGGAAGGAACGTGCCGGGATTCCGGGATGCTCCGGGGCAAGGCTGCGAGAGTGGATCGGCGCTGGCTGATCCCTGCCTCCGGCGTCCCCTTCCCGCTTTTCCCAGGGCACTTCACCTCGGCGGAGGACCTGAACCTGCTGATCGCCAAGAACACCCGGCTGGAGATTTATGTGGTGACGGCCGAGGGGCTCCGGCCCGTCAAGGAAGTTGGGATGTACGGGAAAACAGCCGTCATGGAGCTCTTCCGCCCCAAGGTGGGTGCCGGCAGAGCAGGGACGGCGCCGTGCCCGCCTGGACGGGTGGCATGGGGATGCCCGAGCCCTCTGGAATGCCCACGGTCTGGGTTTTATTTCGGGCAGGGGGAGAGCAAGGATCTGCTGTTCATCCTGACGGCCAAGTACAACGCCTGCATCCTGGAGTACAAGCAGAACGGGGACAACATCGACATCATCACCCGCGCCCACGGGAACGTGCAGGTGAGGAGGAACTCGGCGCCTGGAGTGGGAATTCTCTTCCCCAGGGATGGGAATTCCCTTCCTCAGGGATGGGTTTGCCTCCCTGCTGCAGTGGGAGGCAGGGTGGGATTTCTGCTGTTGGGGTCGGCGGTTCCTCGCCGGCTGCTGGATCTGGGATAGGGTCACCTGCAGCCGTGGGATGTTTCCAGAGTTAGTTGTTGCCTCTGTGAGGATTCGTGGAATTCCGGGATGGAATTTGGGTTGGAAAAGGGACCTTAAAGCTCGTCCAGTTCTGTTCTGTGGGCAGAGACACCTTCTGCTATCCCAGGCTGCTCCAAGCGCTGTCCAGCCTGGCCTTGGGATCTTCCAGGGATCCAGGGGCAGCCACAGCTTCTCTGGGAAATCCATCCCAGGATGGATATTCCTCCCCAATATTCCATCTAAACCAACATGTGGAATCCTGGAATGGTGTGGGATGAATGGGATTTATGGATCATCTCATTCCACCCCTTGCTCTGGACGCCTTCCACTAGACCGGGATGCTCCAAGCCCTGTCCCCATGGATTTAACCGCATTTTTGGGACAGTTTGTGGAATAGCAAACTGAATTTAAGGAAAATTGAAGCCTAAACTCCTCGTAAGGCCGAATTTTCCCTGGGAAAGGAGTCCCGTGGGAATTTGTGGTGAAGGTGTGTGGTGTGGGAGCTCTGCCAGGTGTGGAGAGGCGTCCCCTCCTCAGGCTCGGTGGCTTCCCAGCTGGAATTTTCCAACCCGTCGGGAAGTGTGCAAGGAGCCATTCCTCACTTAAGGGCCGGCAATCCCTTGGGTTTTTTTTTTCCATCCCTGTTTTCCAGGCGCTCACCTCCTTTTTCTTTCCCCTCTCCGCCCGATTGTCCCTCAGGATCGCATCGGGCGCCCCTCGGAGACAGGGATCATCGGGATCATCGATCCCGAGTGCCGGATGATCGGGCTGCGGCTCTACGATGGCCTCTTCAAGGTCATCCCCCTGGATCGGGAGAACAAGGAATTAAAGGCCTTCAACATCCGCCTGGAAGAGCTCCAGGTCATCGACGTGAAATTCCTTTACGGCTGCCAAGCTCCCACCATCTGCTTCGTCTACCAGGTGCCTGCTTATCCATGAAATGAGGTTTTCCAAAGATTTTTCTTGGAAGGCGGAGTGAGGGATGGGTCCAGCTCCTCCAGGTCCAGGTTTTCTCCAACACTGGGAGAGAGGAAGCAATGCTTTCCTTCAGGATTCCTGGGCAGCTTTGCCTTGGATGGGAATGTTCCCTCCCAGGAGGAGCTTAGGGATCTTTCCAGCAGGTGGATTCAATCCAGAGCCAGTTTTCCATAGTCAGGCTGGAGCTTTTCCTTAAAAAGCAAGGCACTGACTTGCTTGGTGTTTTTGGGAGGTCATTCCAGGATCCATAACGTCTCCCATCACCTGGCTCCTCACGGAGGGAGCATTCCAGGCCTTCTCTGGATGCCTGCTTAGATCCAAAGAGCCTCCACCAAGCTGACCGAGCAAGGGTTTAGCTTTCCATTGTTAAATTCCAGGCTATCCCAGGCTTAGCCGAAATCCCACACCAGCAGCGGCTCCATTATTCCCTGTCTGGGCGCTGCTGGATTCCCCCCCAAACTTCCTGTGGGGAAGAAACCTCTTTCTTTTTTGTCACCACATACCTGGAACACTCGGAAAAGCACTTTTCCAACCTTCATGATTCCAGGATTCCATGTCAAAACACCTTGGATCCTTGGAGCAGGATGTCAGCTCTGGCCCATGAAGCTCTGGATTGTTTTGTTCCCTGCCTGGGATGTTTCCAAGCTGTTTCCTTGATTCTTTTTCCATTTATTACCCATTATCCCAGGATTTGAATAGGACAGCAGGGGCTGGGATAATTTGGGAAGTTCTGAAACCAGGGGAGAATATGATAAAAAAACCCCCCTGAATTCCTGAATGTTGGCAGGAGCTGGATGAAGGGCAACACAAATCCCAGAAAATCAGTTGTGAAACAATGGGAAAACACTTCCCAGTCTTCTTGTGGCACGGGGATTTCCTCAGGGGATGTTGATACATGGAAAAACTTGGGAGAATGGTGGTGCATGGATGTCAGGGAGGACAGGGAAGCCTCAGCAGCTCCCGGGAATGGCGTTTTTGCAGGACATGAGGTTGGAATCTCCTCGCTTCTGGAATCTCATCCACCCATGGCTTCTCTTTCAGGACCCCCAGGGCCGCCACGTGAAGACATACGAGGTGTCCCTGCGGGAGAAGGAGTTCAACAAAGGCCCTTGGAAGCAGGAAAACGTGGAGGCCGAAGCCTCCATGGTCATCGCAGGTTGGGATGGCCTCGTTTGGGAAGGATCTTCCCATGGTTTTTCCAGGCCAGAAATGGCTGCGTTTTTCCAGGTGGGATCTCTTGACGTTTGTTGTGTGTCCTGCAGTGCCGGAGCCCTTTGGAGGTGCCATCATCATCGGGCAGGAATCCATCACCTACCACAACGGGGATAAATACCTGGCCATTGCTCCTCCCATCATCAAGGTGAGGCTGCATCCTGCAAAATCCCGGGAAAATTTGGAATTTTCCAAAAAGCCAAGAATTCTGACCCCTCCTGTCCCAGATGTGGTCTAACAGCGGCCATCTACTTGGATTTCCAGAGGTTTGGCTTCCCGGTCACCTGAGGGGACATCCATGATCCCTGTGTGCTTCCACTTTCTGTAGAGCTCTTGGAATTTTGTTTGGGCCCCAGGGAATGGGATTAATTAGGAATTAATGCACAGTCTGGGCACAGTTCCAGGGCAGAGCCTGGTTTCATTTTGGGCGGTGGAAAACATGGATGAGCCCCTCGGAGACTTGCTCAGAGGAGAACAGGCTTAAAGATTTTGGGACAGCAGTTGGACTTGTGGGAATAACAGGCCACATCCCACATTTCATCAGAGCAAGAAGCACCAATGGCATGGCTGAGGTGCTGCTCTGAGCTGAAAGAAGGGCTGGAATTGCCATCCTAAGGTCCTTTTAAGATGGAAATAAGGACAGGCTAAAAATCTTGGGGGAAGAAATGGGAATATTGGTGCCTTGGGGTCTCAGTCTACTCCCGGAGCTCTGGGCATGGGGAATCTGGGATGCTGGATCCGGGAGTGCTTCACCCACACAGACCTTTAGGGGACAAGTTTGGGGCCATTCCAGTGGAATCTTAGAATTCCCTGCTTTCCCCGCAGCAAAGCACCATCGTGTGCCACAACCGCGTGGATCCCAATGGATCCCGGTATTTGCTGGGAGACATGGAAGGGCGGCTCTTCATGCTGCTCCTGGAGAAGGAGGAGCAGATGGATGGCACTGTCACCTTGAAGGACCTGCGTGTGGAGCTGCTGGGAGAGGTAGGAATCACCTGGGCCGTCCCTGGGCTTCTCCCAAGTTGAGAAAGGCTCCATTTAGGGACGGGCGGGAATTCTGGAGCCTGGCCAGGTGACACTTCCCATTTGCACAGCTCTGGTTTGCAACTTCCTGGAAAATTCCCGCTGTGGGCACTTCAATTTACACCTTCTTCCCATTTTTTCTTCCTGGCACTTGTACTGGGAGGAGCTTGTGGGATTTATGAAGGGATGAAATCCCCTTCCCGTGCCCAGGGTTTTCCTGTTGGATAACAGCTTGGTGGAAGGCCTGTGTGTGTGTGTGTGTGTGTGTGTGTGCGCCAGGACCTTTCCATGCCACATTCCACCTGCCTCTTCCCACTTCCTAGACATCCATTGCCGAGTGCCTGACCTACCTGGATAATGGAGTGGTGTTCGTTGGCTCCAGGCTTGGAGATTCCCAGCTTGTGAAGGTGCGTGGCAGCTTCCACGATCGTGTGTTCCCACGATTTCCATCGCGAGCTGGAGACGTGGGCACGTTTTCCTGTCTTCTCCTCTGCTGCCCTTGCCCCGTCTGCGCTCCTTGAAAGGCAAAAAGTCATTCCAGTGTTTTATTCCCAGCTCAACGTGGACAGCAACGAGCAGGGGTCCTACGTGGTGGCTATGGAGACCTTCACCAACCTGGGGCCCATCGTGGACATGTGCGTGGTGGACCTGGAGAGGCAAGGCCAAGGCCAGGTAACATTCCTGCTTTTCCCTCCTCACTGCTGGGAATTTTTGGCTGGGTGTGTCCATAAAATCGTAGAATCCCAGAATGCATTGGGTTGGAAGGAGACCTTAAGGATCATCTCATTCCATGGGCAGGGACACCTTCCACTAGGACCCTAGTGGTTGCTCCAAGCCCCGTCCAGCCTGCCCTTGGTGGACCTTCCAGGTCCCTTCCAACCCAAACCATTCCAGGATTCCATGATTCTTTCCCTTCTCATGGATGCTCCCCATTTCCATGAGGAGAGGAGTGGGAGAGCTTCCCAGCTTCCACAGCTGCTCAAGTCCCATCTGCTTTTCCCCCAGCTGGTCACCTGCTCCGGGGCCTTCAAAGAGGGATCGCTGCGGATCATCCGGAATGGCATCGGGATCCACGAGCACGCCAGCATCGACCTGCCGGGAATTAAAGGTGTGGGAGCTGTTCCACAGCCTGAGAGAGGAAGCGTGGTGGGCACAGATGGGCCTGGGGTGTGGAATCAGGAGGAATTGTGTGAGGAATTGTGGCCTCCTTGTTGCAGGATTGTGGCCACTGAGGTCGGATCCGCACCGGGAGACGGACAACACCTTGGTGCTGTCCTTTGTTGGCCAGACCAGGTAAAGGCGGGATGAGCGGATCCAGGCTCTCAGCCCCGTGTTGGAGCAGGAATTAATGGGAATTCCCTTCCCTGCTCAGGGTTCTGATGTTGAACGGAGAGGAAGTGGAAGAGACGGAGCTCACGGGATTCGTGGATGACCAGCAGACGTTCTTCTGCGGCAATGTGGCACATCAGCAGCTGATCCAGGTAATTCCAGCACAAGGAAAACATGGCAATGGCTCTCGTGGTGCCACATGAATCTTGACTTACCCAGGGCAGGGGTTGGAGTGCTTCCCTGAGCCGATGGGATCAGCAAACAGGATCCTGGCTCCGTGCTTCAAAGGGATATGGAAAGAGGGAGGTCCTTGCCGTGCCGCCCACCTTGGAAACGCTGTTTTCCGTGATTTTTCCCTTCTCTCTTCACAGATCACCTCTGCCTCGGTGCGGCTGGTCAGCCAGGAACCCAAATCCCTGGTGAGCGAGTGGAAAGAGCCCAACGGGAAGAATATCAGTGTTGCTTCCTGCAACAGCAACCAGGTGGTGGTGGCCGTGGGAAGAGCCTTGTACTACCTGGAAATCCGGCCCCAGGAGCTCCGGCAGATCAGGTGAGCCCACGTCCTGAGGGCTCTTGGGATGCTGGGGCTCAGGATCCAGGCGGACACCTGACCACCCTCCTTCCTCGCAGCTGCACGGAGATGGAGCACGAGGTGGCCTGCCTGGACATCACCCCCCTGGGAGACTCCAACGGGATGTCCCCACTCTGCGCCATCGGGCTCTGGACTGACATCTCCGCCCGCATCCTGAAGCTCCCGTCCTTCGAGCTGCTGCACAAGGAGATGCTGGGAGGAGGTGGGAGCCTCCCAAGGGTGGCACGGGTCACCGGCCGCGTCCTGAGCGGCCTCATCCATCCCTTTTCCTGCTTCCCACAGAGATTATCCCTCGCTCCATCCTGATGACGACCTTCGAGAGCAGCCACTACCTCCTGTGTGCCCTGGGTGACGGAGCCCTCTTCTACTTCGGCCTCAGCCTCGAGACAGGTGACCTTTTCCCTTCCTTTCCGGTTTTTTGGGAAAGAACCCCCTTTGCTTTCTGAGTCTCGTGCTCAGCTGTGGGCTGGGGGATTCCTCCAGGAAGGAGACGGATTCTTCAATCGCTCCTTTATCCCCCCCGAGGCGCTGTGGCAGATCCCGATCCCTTATTTCCTTTGCCTCCAGGCTCGCTGAGCGACAGGAAGAAGGTGACCCTGGGCACGCAGCCCACGGTGCTGAGGACGTTCCGCTCCCTGTCCACCACCAACGTGTTTGCCTGCTCCGACCGCCCCACCGTCATCTACAGCAGCAACCACAAGCTGGTCTTCTCCAACGTCAACCTCAAGGAGGTCAACTACATGTGCCCCCTCAATTCCGATGGATATCCCGACAGGTGAGCCCGCCTGAGGGATGTGGAGTGGAGGGAGGTCCTTGCTGTTTCACCCGGTGTTTTCCATGGCTTTTTTTTTCTCCCCACAAAGTTTGGCCTTGGCCAACAACAGCACCCTGACCATCGGCACCATTGATGAGATCCAGAAGCTGCACATCCGCACCGTTCCCCTCTACGAGTCACCCAGGTGAGGATTCCTGGGGATGAGGGTTCCTGGGATCTGGGTGCTCCGCTGCGTGGGACGAAGGGTGAGGTGGGGTGATGTTGCTATCCTGGGAGCAAACAAACAGCTCTTGTTGCTTCCAGAACTCTTGGAACGGCCTTTCCCGGCTCTCCCACCTGCATGGTTCTTGTTTATCCCGCAGGAAAATCTGCTACCAAGAGGTATCCCAGTGTTTTGGGGTTCTCTCCAGCCGGATCGAGGTGCAAGATGCCAGCGGGGGCACCACGGCGCTCAGACCCAGCGCCAGCACCCAGGTGAGATCCCAGGCTGGCTCATCACTGAATTCCTGATCCAGGTTTTCCTTGATGGTCCTCCCTTCCAAAACTGGGAGTCCAGTGCAGTTTCTCAGCTGGGGAGGAATAGGATGGTGGGATCTCTCCAAGGGGGTGGAACCACTCTTCCACCCAATCCCCCTTTACATTTGGGCGCTGCTCCTTCCGTATCCCATGCAGGCTTCTGTGTGGTCTCCAAGCATTTCCTTTTCCTAAGGATCCAGCTCTGGAAGCCACGGCTCTGTGTAAACTCGATATATCAACTCCATCACTCAGCCCTGAGGAGCGGAGAATGTGTCCCTTTACTCATTCCTTGCTCCACCTGCTCTCCCATCCCTTTTCCCGCTCCCTGGCTGCCTGGGCCTATATCCCAAGTAGCACCGGGATGTGACGGATTTTCCCCGCTTCCCAGGCCTTGTCCAGCAGCGTGAGCACCAGCAAGCTGTTTTCCAGCAGCACAGCTCCACACGAGACATCCTTCGGAGAGGAGGTGGAAGTGCATAACCTACTCATCATAGACCAGCACACCTTTGAAGGTACCTGTCCCATCCCAAAATCCAGCTCTTCCCATCCTGGAGAAACCCAGGGGAGCATCAGCCAAAGGATTTGTCTGGAGGAACATTGGCCCTATTTAGGGAATAGCAATTTTTAATGGCACAAGGTCGTGGGGAATAGGACAGGGAATCTCTAGGATGTGTCTTGAGCTTTCACTTTAAGGACTTTGGGATCCCAGTTGTTCCTCTCTTTCCCGCTTTTTTTCTCCCCAGTGCTCCATGCTCACCAGTTCCTGCAAAACGAGTACGCCCTCAGCCTGGTCTCCTGCAAGCTGGGGAAGGATCCCAACACCTACTTCATCGTGGGCACTGCCATGGTGTATCCCGAGGAAGCGGAGCCCAAGCAGGGCCGGATCGTCGTCTTCCACTACTCCGATGGTAAGAACAAGGTGTTACCACCTGGAAAAATCCTGGGGTTTTTTGGTGGGAGGTCAAGGATGAGCTCCTCAGACCCCAGAGAGCTTGTGTCCCAGGAGCAGGCAGTTTTTCCCAAGGAATTTGCTGTGTTCCATTCCCGTCCTGCTGCTGTCTCCTAGAGAAGCTCAGGAATCCCTCACCAGCCCTGGATTCTGGAATTTGCTTTCCATATCACTTACGCCCCTCAGAGAGTTTTTTTGGGGAAAAAAAAAAAAATCCGGGGCAGCTCAGCTGAACTTCCCACCCTTTGGATAAACAACCCAAGTAATGCCAGGCTTTATTCCAGGGAAGCTGCAGAGCCTGGCTGAGAAGGAGGTCAAGGGAGCCGTGTATTCCATGGTGGAATTCAACGGGAAGCTCTTAGCCAGCATCAACAGCACGGTAGGCAAGACCCCGACTGTTTTTTGGGAGCGGGTTTGCAGATCTGGATGTCAGCCAGGTGTCTGTTGAGGAGCCTGTTGGCAGTCCCAGCTACCAGGTGGAGTATCCCGATCTGTGTCCCATCCCGCAGGTCCGCCTGTACGAGTGGACAGCGGAGAAGGAACTGCGCACGGAATGCAACCACTACAACAACATCATGGCTCTGTACCTGAAAACCAAGGGGGATTTCATCCTGGTGGGAGACCTCATGCGCTCCGTGCTGCTCCTGGCCTACAAACCCATGGAAGGGAATTTCGAGGAGGTACGGAAGCGGCGCCGGGAATCCATTCCAATGGCTCTGGGCGCAGGGAATGACATTGGAGGGGATAAAAGGAGGGGTTTGGCTTGACTGGATAAGGTTTGACACGGATCCCTGTGGGTTCTGGAGGGATGGATGCCTCAGCTTCCAGGGAACTGGCTATGGGCAGAGCAGCTGGTGCCTGGTGGGTGGGAGGTGCCATCTGGGATGCCTGGTGTCCGCTTGGAACGGGGGTTTAAATTGCTGGAGTGGCTCTGGCACAGGCTGCTCCGCGCTTTCCCGGGATGTTATCCAAGTGCCACTTGGACCAGGACCATCTCCAGGAGTGCCTTTCCTGCTCAGCTGCTTCCTGGAGTGGAGAGGGACAGGCTGGATCCCACCTCGCTCCTGAATATTGGTGTCGGGTGGGATGAGGATGCAGGATCCCAGGCCAAGCCACCTGGACACAGCATGTTCCCTCTTGGCCCCTTCCAGATTGCTCGGGATTTCAATCCAAACTGGATGAGTGCCGTGGAGATCCTGGATGATGATAATTTCTTGGGAGCGGAGAACGCTTTCAATCTGTTCGTGTGCCAGAAAGACAGGTGAGCGGGATGGGATGGAGTGGGATGGGATGAAGTGGGATGGGATAGGATCTTGAGGAAAACTGGAGGAGCATTCCCAGCTCTTGGGAGCAAGGGAAAGCTTTGGAGTGCCCCCATCCGGCACTGAGCAGAGTGTTTGGGATTCCAGCGCGGCCACGACGGATGAGGAGCGGCAGCACCTGCAGGAAGTGGGATTATCCCACCTGGGAGAGTTCGTCAATGTCTTCTGCCACGGATCCCTGGTCATGCAGAACCTGGGAGAGACTTCCACACCCACCCAGGGATCTGTGCTCTTCGGCACCGTCAATGGAATGATTGGTAAGGAGCGGGGGCCTGAGGATTCCCTGCAGAATCTTGGAATGGTTTGGGTTGGAAAGCTCATCCAGCTCCACCCCCTGCCACAATTCCGAGCCCCGTGCCCGTTATTCCCGTGCAGGCCTGGTGACATCCCTGTCAGAAAGCTGGTACAACCTGCTCCTGGACATGCAGAACAGGCTCAACAAAGTCATCAAGAGCGTGGGGAAGATCGAGCATTCCTTATATCCTTTGGCATTCCAGCCAGGAGCCGGCGCTGGGTGGGGATTAACAGCTGGAGAGGGTGGGAGCGGGTTTGCTGGCGCCCTTGGTAATCATGGAATTAAGGTTGGGAAAGCCTTCAGGGACCCTAAAGTCCAACCATTAACCATGCCCAGGGCTGGTGTTATTCCCTGTGGATTTGGCTCCTTGACAGTGGCACCTGGAGATCGTTCCACACCGAACGGAAGACGGAACCAGCCACGGGATTCATCGATGGGGACCTGATCGAGAGTTTCCTGGACATCAGCAGGCCCAAGATGCAGGAAGTGGTGGCAAACTTGCAGGTGAGCTTGGGAACGTGGCCTTGGATCCTTCAAGGATCTTGCTCGGGAATCCAGGCTCAGTAAATCATGGAATCGTAGAGTTAAGGAATGGTTTGGCTGTGAAGGGACTCAAAGACCAGGTTGCTCCAAGCCTCGTCCAGCCTGGCCTGGAGCATTTCCAGCGATGGGGAAGCCACAGCCTCTCTGGGAAATGCTAAATCCATGCCTTCCCAAATGATCCGGGAATGTCTTTTGGCACTTGCCAGTGTCTCCAATGCCTTTTCCTCCCTGTGCAGATTGACGATGGAAGCGGGATGAAGAGGGAAGCCACTGTGGACGACCTGATAAAGATCGTAGAGGAGCTGACTCGGATCCATTAGCAGGATTCGGGATCGTTCCCTACCCCTTCCCTCCACGTGGAGCAAGGGAATCCTTCCCCAGCCGTGCCCAACACCGGCGGCAGCGGCCGGAGGGGGATGGAATCTCATGGGGGGAGCTGCTTGTTAGGAATTTGGGGTGGGGGGTGTCGGCCATCTGCTTCTGGGATCCATGGATTCTGCGGACTTGGCCATGCCCAGAACTGTCCCTTTCCTTGGGTGATCCGCTGGGATCTGACGCCCTCGCCTCGATTCCCTTTTCCCTGGTGTCCTTAGATATTTTATTACTTTTTTTGGCTTTTGGTTTTGGCTTTTGATCCTGGTTTTTTGGTTGTTTTTTTTTTTTTTTTGGATTCCTTGTGGGTTTTTTGGAAAAGGAATCAAAGCTGGAGGAGCAGCCGAGGCTGGAGCCGAGCAGGGTAACTCTCTCTCCATAGGATCCATGCCTTGCTCAGGGAGGGGAGTTCTGGGATGTTCAAGCTGTTGCTGATTTCGGAGTTTTACCAAATAAAGTAGTCCAAGAGGAAAGATCTGTGTCCTGAGGAATGATGATATATCCATGTCCTTGGTTCTGGGATCTTTGCGGGTCCTGGGGGACACCTGTTTTCCATGTGCATTTTTCTACCTTGTCTTGGAGTTGTGGGAAATTTTACTTCCCTGCCCGGTTGCCAGTGGTGCTGTGAGTGCCTGGAGAGGCAGATTTTAACAGAATTTTTCAGGAAAGCTGGATTTTCCAGCCTCTGGCTGCTCATATATAGTTCTCCTCCTGGTCTCCCACCTCCACATCTCTTGTGGAATTTTGGGGTTATTCTGGATCCACGCTCTCCCCAGCCTGGATCTCCCCTACAACCCCTGGTTAAGCACCTCCCAAGTCCCATTCTGTGCGGGTTTTCTCCCAAATCCTTCCCTCCAGCGACAGCTCGTGCTGGAAGCATCCCCGGCTCCCTCCTCCATCCCGGATTCTCCAAGGAGGCCGCAGGGAGAAGGCTATATTTGGACATCTCTCCCCAGAGCTGGGGGAGCAGGGAGTGACCTTGGACTCTGCGCTCCTGCTTTTATTACCTCAGGCTCTGTTTACCTGGCCTGGAGCAGCCTGTTCCCAAAATTTGGGAGGCCCAGGGAGAGCAGCACAGCCTGGATCCTGGAAGCACTCTCCTTTTCCCACCCAAACTGGGGGTGCTGGTGCCCATGCAATGTTGGCACCCCGCTTTTTTGGGGATAAAAGCACTGCTGGCCAGGGCTGGACCATTGTTTACCCACTGCCACTGGTCGTGGAGCTGCCTCCCAGGGATTTGGGATCCCATTCCCTTAGGACAGGAGCTTCCCATGGCTGCACTGGGGTTCCCAAAAAACCACTGTGACCCCCCGCCCCCAATGTGGCTTTCACTGGGAAGGGAGCTGTGTCTTGCCTGGGTGATCCCAGCCCTCGGGCAGGATTTTGTGGGGAGAAATCCCTGCTGGATTGGGAATTTCGGAGGCAGCGGCGCCCTTTGCTCCACGGAATCAATCATTTACCTGCCTCCGACCTTCGCTTCGTTCCCAGCCCTGGGATGGGGGGCGCGGGGCTCGGGGG
>VZRF01003309.1:223662-262534 GCA_013396875.1 Vireo altiloquus
ATCCCGCATTGTTCCCGGCTCGGCGGGAGGAGGAGGAGCAGGGCCAAGGGCCAGCGGGAAGGCAGGCGGGAAGGCGGGCGCCGGGACGTGCTGGAGCCGCCTGTCATGTTGGTGGAGCTGCTCTTCCAGGCTGCCTGTGTGTCCCTGTTCCTCTCCAGCGGCCAGGGCAGGGTGTATCCCGCGAGGAAGAAGCCGGCCAGCTTTGCCGTGGAGAGGTAGCTGGATTCCCCCCCTTTTCCTTCTCCCTCTTCCAGCTACACCTGGGATGGGCAGCAGCGTGCCGAGCTCCGGCTATCCCTGCCTCCAGCTGCAGGAGGGCTGGCACCCCGCAATTCCCTCCCTCTTCCTAGGTCCGGGGGAGCGTGACCCTGCTCCTCACATCTCTGTCCTTCTCCCCATATCCCTGTCCTCCTCCTCGTATCCCTGCCCTGCTCCCCATATCCCTGTCCCGCTCCCCACATCCCTATCCTTCTCCCCACATCCCTGCCCTGTTCCCCACATCCCTGTCCAGCTGGGGGACGTTTCTCCCATCACCACGTGCTGGGATGTTCGGGACAGCCGGGAAGTGGTTGGCCCCTCTTATCCCACTTTATCCTACCTTTGATCCGTGCCACACTCTGCTTCTCGGTACATGGACACATCCTGGCCGCTCCGGTTGTCTCCCTGTCTTCGCTTTCCTGGGACCTTTGCTCCATGCAGGGGGCTCAGGACGGGGTGGCCTCAGGCTCTCGGTGTCCCACAGGCGCCGCGTGGGGCCCCACGTCTGCTTCCCAGGCTCCGGCAGCGGATGTTGTCCCGGCTGGATGCTGTCCCCAGGCAGCGGGAAGTGCACCCTGCGTGAGTATGGGGGTCTGGAGGAACCGCTGGGGGTTCCCGTTCCCGTTCCCAGAGCTCCTCTTCCCATTCCCGCAGCGCTCTGCTCCTTCGGCTGTGGTGGCGGTTCCTGCATTGCTCCCAACCTTTGCGTGTGCCCGGATGGAGAGCAGGGAATCACCTGCCCAGGTACCGGGAGTAAGTGGCTATGCTGGATGCCCTTCCCTCTCCATGCCACAAATCCCAAGGGATGGAGATGGCCATGAACCCATGGGCACCGTGCCCAACCCTCTTCCCTCTCCATGCCACAAATCCCAGTGGACGGAGGTGACCGTGGCTCCTTGTCACCTCTCCCCAGCACTGTCCCCATCCCTGGTGGATCCATGGAGCAGAGGGGTGGGAAGCGGGTGGTCCTGGGGTGCCCTGTGGACACCGTGGCCATGTTCCAGAGCCACCAGGAACGTGCGGGGAGTATGGCTGCGACCTGTCCTGTAACCACGGCGGCTGCCAGGAGGTCGCCCGCGTGTGTCCCGTCGGCTTCTCCATGGCCGAGACGCCCAACGGCGTCCGCTGCACCGGTGAGCGGGAATAGGATATCCCAACGGGAGCGGGCATCCCGGTGGTGCCCGCACCCCAAATCTGCCCATTCCCCGTGTCCCCCCAGACATCGATGAGTGCCAGAGCGCAGCCTGCGAGGGGACGTGCGTGAACACGGAGGGCGGATTCGCCTGCGAGTGCGGAGCCGGCCGGGAGCTCTCCGCCGACCGCCGCAGCTGCCGGGGTGCGCGGGGGCCTGGGTGGGCGGCCGGGGCTCCCGAGGGATCCTGACCCTCATCCCAACCCCCAGACATGGATGAATGCCAGGCCACGCCGTGCCAGCACCGCTGCGAGAACAGCGTGGGCAGCTACCGCTGCTCCTGCCGGCCCGGATACCACCTCCACGGGAACCGGCATTCCTGCGTGGGTGAGCACGGGATGGGGCCCTTCCCATCAGTCCCGGGGGATGGAGGTGGCCCTGAGCCCCTGAGCACTGTCCCAGACCCCCTTCCCTCACCATGCCATGAATCCCAAGGGATTCAGGTGGCCATGAACCTCTGAGCGCTGTGCCAGACCCTCGTCTCTCTCCATGCCATGAATCCCAAGGGATGCAGGTGGCCATGAACCTGAGTGCTGTGCCAGACCCTCATCTCTCTCCATACCATGAATCCCAAGGGATGCAGGTGGTCCTGAGCCCCTGAGCGCTGTCCTAGACCCCCTTCCCTCGCCGTGCCACAAATTCCAAGGGATGGAGGTGGCCATGAACCCCTGAGTGCTGTGCCAGACCCTCTTCCCTCTTCATGCCATGAATCCCAAGGGAAGCAGATGGCCACTGAGCCCCTGCACATGTGAGCACAAGGCTTAACCCTCATCCCTCTCCATGCCATGAATCCCAAGGGATGCAGGTGGCCCTGAGCCCCTGAGTGCTGTCCTAGACACCCTTCCCTCACCATGCCACAAATCCCAAGGGATGGAGGTGCCCATCAGCCCACGACCACAGTGCCGCCACCTCCTCCTCATCCCTGTATGGGCCATGCTGAGAGCCCATCCTGGTGCTCCAGGCTCTTTCCTGGGCCACATGCCGGGGGGGCAGCAGCTCCTGCCACATTTCCTTATCCTGCAGACGTGGATGAGTGCCGGCGGCCCGGCGGGCGCCGCTCCTGCCAGCACAGCTGCCACAACGTTCCCGGCAGCTTCCGCTGCTCCTGCCGCCCCGGATACAGGCTCAGCGCGGACAGGGTGTCCTGCGAAGGTATCCATGTCCTTCTCCAGCCTGATGGAGCAGAGCAGGATGCTCCCATCTCCCTGCCTGCCCCAAGTGATGTCTCTCCCTAACCAATTTCCTCCCTAGGGTACCCCAAATCAATCCTGGTTCCGTCACCCATTCTGCAATCCTTGCAGCATCCACCCACCCTTGTCCTGCTCCCTCCTGGCTCCCACCTGCTCCCGAGGGGCTCCCCCTCTCCCCACCTCCCCGTGGCAGCTCCCGGTACCCAATTCCCTCCCTCCTCCCCATCCTTGTCCCCTGAGCCGTTCCCACGTGCCGTGGGAGCTCCGGGCACCTCCATCCCACCATCCCCTCGTTGTTGGCACCGGGGGATCCCTCGGGAGCCCGGCACTCGCTGGACGGAGCCAGGATGCCAGAGCTGCACCTGCCAGGTGAGCACCCCGTCCTCCCACCCCTTCCCATGGCACCATCCCGACCTGGGATGAGCCACTGCGTGTCCTGGCAGGAGGGGCGAGTCCTCTGTGAGGCCGTGAGCTGCTCCGTTTCCTGCTCTCACCCGCTTCCCGCTCCGGCTGGAGGTTGCTGCCCCATGTGCACCGGTGAGTCCTAGCCCCCCTGATCCCCCCCCAATTCCCGGGATGGCCCCCCTGAATTCCCAGGGGGACGCCCCTGACCTCCATGGCTCGCAGGCTGCCTGCACGAGGGGGTGGCCAGGGCTGAGGGCGATGTCTTCTCCCCATCCGATGGGAATTGCACCGTCTGCGTCTGCTTGGTGAGCTGGATTGGGATGGGAGAATCCTGCCTCATCCCTGGGCAACCCCCAGCCCTTATCCCTGGGGACCCTCATCACTCTGCATCCTGGCTCAACCATGGGTGGGAATGCTCTGGAGTGGATGTCACCCTTCCACCATCCCTCCCTCCGCGGGGAATCAGGATCCTGTTTCCCAGACTCACACTTCCCTCCGCAGGCCGGGAACGTCTCCTGCCTGTCCCCGGAATGCCCCCCAGGATCCTGCCCCAACCCCTCTCCGGCCGACTGCTGCTCCTGCGCTCCAGGTGATCCTGGGACCTCCAGTCTGGGGGTGTGAGGTCCCCTGGCCTGGGCTGGGGGTGAGGGAAGAGCCGTGCTCGGCTCTCCAGCCCCGCTGCTTCCCCTTTTCCCAGAAAAGTGCAATTTCCGGGGACGCACGTACGCGCACGGAGCCCGCTTCAGCCTGGATGGGGATGACTGCACCACCTGCGTCTGCCAGGTGGGCCCCGGATGTCCCCAGGGATGAGGATCCCCGAGGCTGGGATGCTCTCCAGGGATGAGGATCCCCAAGGATGCTCTGGCGCTTCCCTGCACCTGCTGGGGGGTGATCCCGGCTTGGCAGTGACCCATTCCCATGTTCCCAGGGAGGAGAGGTGGAATGTTCCTTCACTCCCTGCCCCATGCTGGATTGTCCCCAGCACCAGCGGCACTTGGGTCCTGGGCAGTGCTGCTCCACCTGCCGGGACCCTCCGGCCCCCGCCGGTGAGTCGGGATGAGGGACACAGCTGGGAAGGGGCAGGGAAAGCGGAATGGCATGGCATGGCATGGCATGGCATGGCATGGCATGGCATGGCATGGCATGGCATGGCATGGCATGGCATGGCATGGCATGGCATGAAGAGGTGAGGGACACTTGGGGATGGGGAGAGCAGGATATTGGGATATTTGGGGTTGTGGTGGGGGAAGGGTGGAGTGGGATGAGGGGGGGACAGCTGGAGACAAGGAGGGCTGGATATGGGAATACTTGATGATGGGAAGGGTGGGAGATGGGGAATACCTAGGAATGGGGAGGGTGGAATATCAGGAACCCCTGGGAGCAGGAAGAGTGGTTTTTATGGGACAGCTGGGAACGAGGGATCCTACCCAGGCTGCTTCCTGGATGACAACGGCGCGGAGTTTCCCATCGGACAGATCTGGTCTCCGGGCGATCCCTGTGAGTTATGCATCTGCCAGGTGAATGAGAACCTGCTCTGCTTCGTTCCCTCCTCCCTATCCCTGCCCCGGCACACACAGCTCCTGCCCATTCCCGCCCTCAGGCCTGGCGGGCCCCAAATCCCCCAAATCCGGCGGGTTTGGGAAGGCCGAGGTGTCTGTCAGGGTGTTCCCGCCTGCAGGCAGACGGCTCCGTGAGCTGCCAGCGCACGGATTGCGTGGAGACGTGTCCTTATCCCATCCGCATTCCCGGGCAGTGCTGCCCCGACTGCTCCGCAGGTGAGGGCGTGGCCGGGATTCCGGGATTCCGAGAGCCACCCGGACACCCCCTGAACCCCTCTCCCCGCAGGCTGCACCTACATGGGGAGGATCTTTTCCAACAACGAGACCTTCCCGTCGGCGCTGGATCCCTGCCTGAGCTGCATCTGCCTGGTGAGGGCTGGGCCGGGCATTCCCAGAGGATTGGCGGCTCCCGCCCCGCGGGCTGAAGGCCGGTTTTTGGCTCCGTTGCAGGGAAAAGCTCCGGGGCTTTCCGGGGTTCCTAACGCCCGGCCCTCGGGGGTCTCTCCCGTCTCTCGCAGCTGGGCTCGGTGGCCTGCTCGCCTCTGGAATGTGCCATCGTGTGCTCCTACCCCTTCCACCCCGAGGGTCGGTGCTGCCCCGTCTGTGAGGGTACGAGCTCGGGGATGGGGGTGGGGGTCACCAAAATCCCTCTGAACCCCCCCAAAATCCCCTCCTGAGCCCCCAAAAAACACCCTCTGGATCTTGGTCCCCCCCAGACTGCAACTACCAGGGCAGGAAGGTGGAGAATGGACAGAGCTTCATTCCTGAGGGACAGCCCTGTACCCGCTGCACCTGCCAGGTGAGCCCCCTGCCCCTTCTGGTGGGATGCCCGTGTCCACGGAGTGCCTGTGCCGGTGCCATTGGATCCCTGGAAGGGCTGGCAGGGCTGGCTGATCCCTATTTTCCCAGCTTGGAGAGGTGAGCTGCGAGGAGAGGCCATGCCCCCGCTCCTGCTCCGAGCCCCCCACGCTACCCGTGGGCTGCTGCCCGTCCTGCCCAGGTAATGGGATCCCTGGATCCATCCCTGGGCACTTGGATGTGCCCCCTCCGGACTGGGGGTCCTTGGAAATAGGGGGGTGCTGACCAAAACCCTCCCTCTGTCAGCCACAGACGTCCGGCTCCTGCTGCAGGACAGTGACCTGCCCTCATCCTCATCCCAGTCCCCATCTGAGTCCCCATCTGAGTCCCCATCCTCATCTGAGTCCTCATCCCCATCCTCATCCCAGTCCCCAGTCCCTGAAGATTCACCCCCTGGCACTCCACACCCGCCCCGCCACAGCTTGGCCCAGCTCCTGCTTCCCACCACACCCCCCTTCGGCCCCTCTCCGGGGATTTGGGATGCCGGGAAGCTGCCTCCGACCACTCCGAGTCCCTCCGGATCCCCCTTGGCACCTGCTGTGCCCCCTGACCTCCCCTGTGAGGCCACGGCCCACCCCGATCCCACGAGCAGCCCCGAGGCTCAGGGATCCCCCGGTAATGAGGATCCCTCTGCGGTGCCATCAGACAGCCCCAGGTTCCAGGTGCCAGGTGTGCCTGGAATGCCGTGAGGAGGAGGAGGATGAAGGAGGAAAAGGGGGTCTGCAGGACCAGCAGGCCTGGCCCTGGGGAGGGGGCAACTGTCCCCCTGCCACCAATAAAGTCACTCTTGTATTTATTCCCTGTCCCCTCATCCCTGCGGCCACCAGCATGCGGAGCCCTGGGACTTGTCCTCTGGGAATTTTGGGATGAGCGGCCTCCGAGGATGATGAGGGCAGAGCTGGAGTTGTTCAGCCCCAGTGAGAGGGCTTTGGGGACAGCAGGGATGTGTCCTGCTCCGGGTCCCCATGGCTGGGAGCTCCCCAGGGATGAGCAGAGCCACATCCAGGCTCCCATCCTGGGGGCACAGGGACACATCCTTGGTGGCCACTGGGGCCGTGCCACATTCCCAGGGACGCAGTGGCCTTTCCCAGACAGACACGGCACAGGGGGGCTTCTCCACACCTTTATTGTCCTCGGTGGTGGCAGGAGAGCCAGGAAAGGGACAAGCCCTGCCAGCCACCGAGTTGGGAACACCTGGGATCCCCATCCCAGCTCAGGGCAGCCGGGACAGCCCCACCTTGTTGTTGGCCCTGTCGAAGATGACGTAATATTCCCGGATAAAGACATCCCCCAGGATCCAGAGCTCGCCCTCCTCCGTGGGCACATCCATGCCTTGCAATCCCAGGGTGCAGTACCCATTACTCTGCTCCAAGGACATGGAATGGGGTGGTCACCAGCTGTTGGATGCCTCCCTGTATCCCCACAAACTCATTCCCAGTGGGACACTCACCCTTAACACATAGGCTCTGGGCGGCACTGGGAATTCTTTGCCGTGGATGTGGAAGATGAGGTCGGGAAGGTTCCTGGCGGCCTCACAGCTGATCTGGGGAGGACACAGGAGGGTGGGGGCAGGGTCAGCAGCCATTCCAGCCGAGATAAAATTCCTAAGGAGCATCCTGAGGCCTCACCTCGCCACTGGAGCTGGCACCGAGGCGGCTCAGGAGGATCCGGAGGGCCCGGAGAGGAATAGCCAACAGCGTAGTTCCCGTATCCACGATGGCCTGGCATCCTGAGGAACAGGCCACCGGAGCCCCGTTGACGGAGACGCTGGGAAAAGGGATGCAGGGTGAGCTTGGACTCCCCAAAACACCAGCTGGAGGGCAGGGAATACCGGGAATACCTCTCCATGGTGATCTGCCAGTAGGTTTCGGCGGAGAGCGGGATCCAGGAGATGCCTCGGGTGGTGTAGAAGGGATCAATGGCACCAAAGAGGACAAAGCTCCCAGCTTCACTGTCCCTGGAAAGGGAGATCCATCCAGGGTCATTCCCACCCCACCAGCGCCCCCATTCCCATCGGAAAACAGGGAAAAGTGTGAGGCAAAAGGGAGAGAAATCCTCAGCAGCTCCAGCTGGGATTTACCTGCTCAGGTAGACAGAGAAAAGACGCCTATCCACGAGGTTTTCCATCATCATGTTGTCGAAGACAGGGGTGGCTCCAGAGGAGGCGATGCTCGGGAACGCCAATCCCAGGATGCCGTCGAAGGGGGTGTAGTAGAAGAAATCCCCCGGCTCCGTCTCAGCCAGCCCGAAAATCTGGTTGCGGACGTTGATCCCGGCGACCTGGGAGAAGGGAGACAGCTGTGGGATGGGCACGATCCCACAGGATCCCATGGGATGAGGGGGGCCGGAGAGCCCGGCTGTACGTTGACAGTGTCGTATCCCAGGATGCCGGTCATGCTTCCCGAGCCGTAGGCGATGAACAGGGTGTCGTTGGTGCTGAGGAACGTGGAGGATTCCGCGGGATTGAAGCGGTTGTGATTCCCTGCGGGGGTGGGGAAGGAGGGGGATTGCCTGATGTCCCTTGGGAAAGGCTGGGCAGAGCCATCAGGGGCTCCCAAAAAACGCATTCCAGCCTCGTTCCAGACACCTACTGCAGGCTGGGCTGGAGCAGAAGACTGAGGGAACCCAGAGGTTGGAGGAGCCAGTGTCGAAGACCACGGTGAATTCCTGAGGTGGGGTCCCAATGGAGATGGTGCCGAAGTACTCGTCCTGTTGGAACAGGGTTGGGAAGGGGTCAGCGGGATTGGGAAGGGGAAAGGAGAATGGATAAGGGGCTCATGGGACAGGGAAGGGACTGGTAGGATGGATAACGGGCCAGTGGGATGGCAAGGGAGCTGGTGCCTCCCTCCTCCCCTCAGCATTCCCCGATCCCAGTTCCCAATCCCAGCCCCTCACATCCATGTAGTTCTCCAGGGGCTCCACGGCGATGCCTGGGAAATACTTGGCAGCCAGGTTGTAGGGATGCTGCTCCAGGTAACTCTCCAGCAATCCCTGCTCCTGCAGCCTCTGCCGCAGCGACTTCATCTTCCTCAGTGGCACCCTGCGGACGGGGACCAGGATGCGTCACTGGGTCATCCCGCATCCCAACATCCCCATTTTGGGGACCCCCTCCCGGGGCTCACCTGGTCTGGAAGCCCTGGGCCAGGGCCACCAGGGCGAGGAGCAGGAGCAGCTTCATGGTGGGAGGTCACGGAAAATGTGCCTCCGATCCTGGCCCCGCTCCTTATATCCTGGCTCTGGTGTTTGGCCGGAGGCCCCGATAAGAAAGGCAAACTGCTCCTGGGATGGTTATCAAAACGTCCTTAGGGAAGGCAGAGGGGGGGAGGAATGTCAAGCCGGGAGATCCCCACATCCCTGGGGGGAATTCAGGCCACGGGGATGTTGGGATGGGTGGGAAGTGCTGCCAGTTATCCCGTGGGAGCTGGTGGCAATGCAGAGTTGTTTGTCCCTGAAACCCTTGAATTCCTTGCTGGAGGACTTGAGCCAGGCGCTTCCAGGAATGGGGCAGCCGCACCTTCCCCAGGAAATCCATTCCCAGAAATGCCTCACCACCCTTGCAAGGAAGAATTCCTTCCCAATATCCCATCTAACCCCGTCCTCTGGTTAGGAAGCCATTCCCCCTTGTCCCGTCACTCCAGGTCCTTTTCCAAAGTCCCTCTCCAGCTCTCCCGGAGCTCCTTAAGGCACTGGAAGAGGCTCCAAGGTTTCTCCAGATCCTTCTCTCACCAAAGCTCCGTGTAGGATTTTCAGGATTTGCCAGGTCCAGATTTTCCATTCTGGGAATCACCCAAGACTTTCTCTTTTCCACCCCCCTACAACACACCCCATCCTGCTTTTCTTCCTCAGGGATAATCCGGTGCTCCAACCCTTCTCTCCCAAAATCCCCCATCCAGGTTCCTCTTCATTTCACTCCCCCTAGTGCCGTATCCTCGGATCCTTCCCTCATTCCGAGCCAGGATGGGGCTGTGATCCCAAGGGAGGAATGCCAGCTCCGGCCTCAGGGAGCCTTTGATCTCCTCCAGGACAAGGTGACCGTTCCAGGAGCCACGGATCCAGCACCAGGCGCTGTGACTGAAGCCAAGGTGCCCAATCCTGCTCCGGTGACCTTCATTCCAGAGGCATCCGGAGCGTGGCTTTCCCCCAGCTCGTCCTCAGTTTTCCCCCCAGTTCAGGGATTTTGGATGTGGGAATGGAGTGACAGGACAAGCGGGGAATGGCTCCAAACTGGAAAACAGGATATCGGGAAGAAACTCTTCCCTGGGAGGGTGATGAGGCCCTGGGATGGATTTCCAGGCTGCCTCTGGATCCCTGGAAGTGTCCAAAACCAGATTGGAGAAACCACCCTGGAATACGAACCTGCGGATTTTGGAGCTGCCAGGTTTTCCTCCCATTTTTTGGTCAAAAAAGTAGAGAAAACAAAAATAAGAAGTTTTCCCAGAGCTGTTTATCCATTGATATTCCCAGAACTGCCATCCCTGGGGATCAGGATTACTGATTTTTTTTTTTCCAATGGAAAAAAAACCACCCCGTTTTGCCAATTATGGGAAGTTTTAGGATGAGTTTATTGTGCTGCTGGTAAATCCCATCAAAGCAGAACAATGGATTCAACAGGGATGGATTTTTGGACAGACGATATCCACAAGAGGGAATAAGCCGTGGAATTCCGGACTGGGGGGAAAAAAAAAAACGAGTATTGCTATTTGGCACTAATTAAATCCAGAATAAAATCTGGGAGGATGGAAAAACAACCCCTTTTAAGGCGTGAAACAGCTTCCTCGGAGAGAAAACCTGCATTTTTCCAAGCTCGGTGGGGAAACAGAGGGAATGAGATGCTGGATCCTGGAATAATCCGTGCCAGTGCTGGGAGCCCGCTGGATGGGAGCATGTGGCCCCTCTGGCACAGCTTTCCTTGGCACCAGAGGGCACCAGAGCACGGGGAGATCCCAAAAACCAACCCACCCCAGCTGGAAAGATGGATCGGGAAGCCTTTCGTCCCGGTCGATGCAGCAGCGGGCCGGATGAGGATTCCCAGGCCATAAAACCCTCCCAAAATTTCGCCTTTTACCGGGAAAATCCGGATTTTTTTAGCGTCGTTTCGATGAGGAAAAACAACCTCGGGATGAATTTTAACTTCTGTGGGAATCACCCTCGGGATCGAGCAGGGATTTTCAGGCTTTCGGGACATCAAACCTCGCTGTGACAAAATTCTCTTCGTTTTATCTTTGTTGCCTCCCCCCAAAAAAAAAAAAAAAAATCCCTTTATGGCTACAGATCTTATCTTGGGAATGGATTAAGGAAGTCAACTTTTCCAGGCCCTGTTCCCAGTTTTTCTTGTCCCTTCCCCAAAGGCTTTTATCACCCGGGAGCTTTATCGGAGCTGTCAGATGAAAGGAGGGAAATCTGACGCTCCCCAGGTGTCAAATTTCCTGGGATCGGATTAAAAATATTTAATTAACTTATCGAGGAAGCCCAGGGATGTCGGGCCGATCCTTGTGGGAATGGAATTCTGCCATTCTTGGGTCACCTTTTCCTACCTGCTGCAGGTGGTTCTGGCTGGGATTAAGACGCCATCCGAGGGGAAAAAACATGTGGAACCATCTATTTGTGGAAATTAAGGATATTAATGAGCAGATAATAAGGATATTAATGAGCAGATCCTTTCCAAACCACTCGTTTATCCCAAATTTTATTTCTGGATAAGGCTTTTAAATGGGTATTGTCCCGTTTCTTCGATTTTCCCTCTCCTCGAACCTTTAATATAAAATGTTAATTAAACATTTTGCAGCTTTTCCGGGTCTGTGGGAACGACTCCAAAAGAAGCCTGGGAAACGTTGTTTTGTTGGGTTTTTTTTTTCCCCTTTGGAAAGTCAAGTCCCTTTTTCTTTCCCACAGCACCGGGGCTTTGACCTGGTTATCAGCCACGCTGGGAACAAATTGTCCTTGATTTAGCCGGAATTATTTGGGATCATATGACTCCCATTGGTTACACAACGGCTCTCAGGTGACGGGATCAGAGGTGCCCTTTCCCAGATCCCGACACTTCTGGGACAGCTGGGTGACCTTGGCTCCTTGAAGGAGATCATGGAGCTCTTCCCCCACCTCATCCTACCTTGGGTTTTTAGGAATGTGGAGGAAAAGCGGAGAGTTTTCCAAGCTTTACTTTGGAAATGCTGGATTTGTGGAGAGGGTGATGGGATTGGAGCTTTCTCAGGAATATTCCCGTTTCGTGCCAGCCCAGAGGAATTGGCTTGGATCTCTTGGATGCAGGTGGAAGAACGCGACACGTTATGGATTTTTGGAATGCTGCCATATGTGCTTCCTAAACCACTTCCAACCTGGCCTTGGACACTTCCAGGCACGGGGCAACGGCACCTTCCCTGGGAAACTTGCTTTGCCACCCTCACAGGGAAGATTTTATTCCCGATATCTAACTTAAACTCGCCCCGTGCCCATGTGGAGCCTTTCTCACTCCACACCCTTCTCCAAAACCGTTCTCCAGCTCTCCCGAAGCCCCTTTGCACCGCGGGAACACGAAGGATATCATTCTTAGAGCAGCTCCAGCTCGGGGAGAGCCCCGCGGGCGGCCGAGGAGCGATTATTGATTAAAAAATTCCATTAAATGGATCCCTGCTGCCGCCCCCCCCAACATGGCGGCGCTGGGAGGAACCACTCCCCTCACGCCCGCAGGGGGGACGGCCCCGCCCCTCTCGCCCTCCCCGCCATGGCCATGCCCACTTCCGGTTTGTCCCGGAAGCCGGAAGCGGCGGCAGGCGNGGCCGGGAATGGGAAGAACGGGAAGAACGACGGGATAACCGCGCTGCCCCCGCCGCCCGCGGCGCTGGCTGCGGCCGCGCAAGCGCGCCGCCCTTTGCCTCCGCCCTCCTGAGCCCACCCCGAGCTTTCCCGCTCCCACCATTCCCGCTTTTCCGTCTTAAAAATCCATGGAGCCTAGCTAATCCCCGCCCCTCCCAAACAAACCAAATCAGGTGGTTTCTGTCCCAAACTTCATTCCCAAGTTTTCCCCTCGGACAGGTTTATCTGGATCGGGGATTGGGCAACCCCGAGCCTCAGCGTGGCTGTTGCGGCATTCCCGGCGGGATATCCTTGGGATGTTCCACCTGGATGAGAGGTAGAAGAGCTGGGAGCGGATAAGACGGCGCAGGTGTGTGGTAGTTTGCTTGGTTTTTAGGACATTCCCGCGTTATTCCATCCCACCTCTTGGAATTTACACCAGACGCGGGAATTCTCGGGATAAATCATGGATACGGTGGAGGAAATCCAGCATTTCCCTGATCTTTTTGTTGTTTCACCGAATTCCGTGGCGGGAGGGTGGAATTGGATGATCCTTAAGGTCCTTCTCAGCCTNTGGGAGGAACCACTCCCCTCACGCCCGCAGGGGGGACGGCCCCGCCCCTCCCGCCCTCCCCGCCATGGCCATGCCCACTTCCGGTTTGTCCCGGAAGCCGGAAGCGGCGGCAGGCGGAGGCTCCCGGTGGCTCCTCGGTGAGTCCGGGAGAGGGCCGGGAATGGGAAGAACGGGAAGAACGACGGGATAACCGCGCTGCCCCCGCCGCCCGCGGCGCTGGCTGCGGCCGCGCAAGCGCGCCGCCCTTTGCCTCCGCCCTCCTGAGCCCACCCCGAGCTTTCTCGCTCCCACCATTCCCGCTTTTCCTTCTTAAAAATCCATGGAGCCTAGCTAATCCCCGCCCCCCCCAAACAAACCGAATCAGGTGGTTTCTGTCCCAAACTTCATTCCCAAGTTTTCCCCTCGGACAGGTTTATCTGGATCGGGGATTGGGCAACCCCGAGCCTCAGCGTGGCTGTTGCGGCATTCCCGGCGGGATATCCTTGGGATGTTCCACCTGGATGAGAGGTAGAAGAGCTGGGAGCGGATAAGACGGCGCAGGTGTGTGGTAGTTTGCTTGGTTTTTAGGACATTCCCGCGTTATTCCATCCCACCTCTTGGAATTTACACCAGACGCGGGAATTCTCGGGATAAATCATGGATACGGTGGAGGAAATCCAGCATTTCCCTGATCTTTTTGTTGTTTCACCGAATTCCGTGGCGGGAGGGTGGAATTGGATGGTCCTTAAGGTCCTTCTCAGCCTTTTGGGAATGGTGGGATAGGGCCAGAACCCGGTTTCCTTGGGAACCTGGGATGGAGTCGGGAATGAGGTGGGCTCTGGAATTCCATTTGCGAGCTAGGGCTGTGGGTGAGTTTTTCCTTGACGAAACACCCCGGGACACACATAATTCCATCCAAATAAGCTTCGGAAAGGGGGAAAAAGTCTTCTCCCAAGCGGGAATTAGTGGGAATGTCATTGCTCTTGGTGAGCAGAACCCAGCACAGAGAGCCGCATTTCAGTTGGAAACCTATTCCCAGCTGGATTTGGGAAGGGATTTCCCTCTTTTTTTTTTTTTTTCCTCTCATCCCCAGGAATCTGGGAGGATGGACACGCTGAAGAACCGGACGGTGGAGGAGCTCCGGGAGCTGCAGGAGGATTCCCAGGAGATCGAGCGCTTGGCTTTGGAATCCCAGGAGGTTGGTGCCTGCTGGGAAGTGCCTCCGGGGTGTCCTCATCCCCTCCCCTTCCCGCCCTCACCATCCCGAATTCCGCAGGTCCAGGAGCTCCAGCTGGAAAGGGAGATGGCCCTGGCTGCCAACCGGAGCTTGGCCGAGCGGAACCTGAAATTCCAGGAGCCGCTGGAGACGGGACGGGGCGACCTCTCCAAGAAATACCTGGAGCTGCAGGAGCTGGCTGGGAGGTGCAGGGAGCAGAAGGAAAAGCTAGGTGAGCGCTGGCATCTTTCCCCCTCCCCCGGGAAGGATTCTGCTTCCTGGAAAGCTGATATCCCTCTTTTTTCCAGCAGCTGGAGAGATGGAGGATGTTATTCCTCTCGGGTTTCCTCTCCTTCCAGCAGCAGTTCCCAACCAAGCCTGTTCCTGTGGGCTCTCTGTGGGTTTTTCCCTGGTTTCTGTTCTGCCGTGGTAATTTTTCCTTGTTTTTTTTTTCCTTTTTCCCCCCTTGGTTTTCCCAGAGAAATTCTCGGCAGCACTGCAGCCTCAGACTCTGCTGGATCTCCTCCAGGTGGAAAGCCAGAAGATTGAAGAGGAATCTGAGGTGAGTTCGAGGCTCAAATCCATTGGGAATTCTGGCGATTCATCCTCGAGGGCTTGCAGTTAACCCCAATCGTTGAAACTATGGATTTTCTTTGGAGTTTTCTCCAAAGAACTGGATCCATCCTCATTTGTGTGTGGCTCCTGCTCCTTGAAGTGTGGCTGGGAGAGACCTAAATCGGGATCAGGGAAGAGGAGCAGAGTGGTGCAGGGATGAGCCTGAAGCTGTTTCTCTCTTCCAGAAAATGGCTGAGAAATTCTTGGAGGGCGAAGTGCCCCTGGAGACGTTCCTGGAGCAGTTTTCCGGGATGAGGAAGCTGTCCCACCTGCGCCGGGTCCGAGTGGAAAAGCTGCAGGAGATCGTGAGGAAGTCGGAGGGATCCCAGGAGCGCGCCAGGGACTCTCAGCCTCCTCCTCCTCCTCCTCGTCCTCCTCCTCCTCACGCTCCCGCGGATCCCACAAAACCCATCCCATCGGGATCTCCGGCCTTCCCTCTGCCCTACAGCCCAGCCCCGAGCCTTCCGCCCGGCCCCGCTGCCCACGGAGCGCTGCCTCCCGCCCCTTTCCCGGGATCTCCGCTCGCCGTGGGACACGTGGCTTCCTCCCAGCCCAGCTCCCAGCCTGCCTTTCCCTACCCTCTTCCTCCAGCTCCCGGATATCCCGCGGCTTCCACCGCCGACTCCTCGCCGGGGTTTCCCAAATCCACCTCGGGAGGCTTTTCCTGGTCTCCATCCCGGGCCCCGCCGCAGCCCTCGCCCTATGCTGCTCCCCATCCCTCTCCTCCCCCTGCCAGACAGGGATACTCTCCCTACATCCCAGCCGGAGCAGGGAGACCACAGTGTCCCTACCCCACTCAGCCCCCTCTCCCGAATTTCCCCATCCCAACTCAGGCTCCCTATCCCGGGCCTCCCCCACCCTTTGGATACCCCCCACCTCCCAACCCTCAGCGTCCTCCCTGGCCTGGATACTAATCCAGGACTTCCACGGAGCATCCCGTGCTGATTCCTCCTCTTTTTGGGGACTGAGGGAGAGGAGGGATCCCGGAGTGTTGCTCCTGGATCCGTCGGTGCAAAGGAATGACGCGGGATAAGAGTCGGGCTCCGGAGGTCAGAGCGAGAGGCAGAGCCAGACCGGCAGAAATCTGGAGAGGAGAAACCTCCAGGGAAACCTTGGAGCGCCTTCCAGTGCCTAGAGGGGCTCCAGAAGAACTGGAGAAGGACTTGGAGTGATGGGATAACGGGGAATGGCTTCCTGCTGCGGGTTTAGATGGGATTTGGGGAAGAAATCCTTCCCTGCGATGGTGGTGAGGCCCTGGAATGGATTTCCCAGGGAAATCGTGGCTGCTCCATCCCTGGAAGTGTCCCAAGGCCAGGTCGGATGGGGTTTGGAACAACCTGGGATTGTGGAAAGGGATTGGGAGCGGCTGATCCTTAAGATCTCTTTCTACCCAAACCATTCCAGGGCTGTCAGTGGGAGTCGGTGATTGGGTGACCTGGGCCTGGGCAGCCTCCAGCATTCCCGACCTCCTGTGTGGTTTTTCGGGCTCCTCACATCCCCCTTCTCAGGAAACACTCAGAGGGAATGACAAAACGATGGGAATGGGATTTGCTTTGCTCAGCACTTTAATCCTGCCTGTATCCCTGTAAGTTATTTATAAGGAATGAGTACTAACGGACTAGGAACTGATGGAAGCAATTCCATCCCCGGGATTAATTGGAGTAATAAAACTGGATGAATTAATTGCGCTCCGTGGTTACTTTGGGGAACAACAGAACTTCCGGCTAAGGATTGAACCCTTCCTGGGATCCAACTTCCTTTGGATCCCATGGGTGAAATCTTTCACCCCCTCCCAGAACCATCTTCAACCCTGTTTTTCCTACTTTTCTTGGGGTTATCCCTGGGATAAAAACCAGGGAAAAAACGTGTTTCCCTGTCCTGCTTTTCCCTCCTGACTAGGAGTTTGGAATCACGCTGGGATATGGAAGAGGACCAGGTGTAATTAGTACAAAACCCCAATTTTATTATATTTGTTATTAAATATCTCGGGTTCATTCCCAGTATTCCCACCCTCGCATCCCTCTCCTTTATCCATCATCCCAACTCTTTATCCTGCTTTGGAAAAGCTGCTGATCCCACTATTCCAAAGGGCTCCTTGCTTCCCACCTGCCTCCTAAATCCCTATAAATAGCTTAAAAAAAAACCCCGGAAAAGCCTCCATTTCTCCCACGAGGAGCCTGGAAAGTGCTCCTGGAAGGGCACTGGAATACCGGGAAAGCTGAGGTGGGAGAAGGGATCAGCTTCTTTGGGAAGCAGGGAATCACACCCTGCGGGCAGCATGCAGGTCATAGTCGCTGTCCGAGGAGTTATCCGGAGGGTTGGAACGCTGGCACGCCGCTTCCAGAGCTGTGGGGGACACGGATGCATCCCACTGGATGTGCATCCATGGAAAAGGAGCGGGAAGGAGCCGCTTCCAGCCCTTACCTGGATAAGCAGAGAGCTGGGAGCTCTTTTGGGGGGGCCGAGCGTAGTCGTTGTCCCCTCCAGGTCCCCGAGGCCTCGGTGCAGTGCTGGAGCGGTGGAAAGACACTGGGAAAAACAGCAGGATTAGGATTTTGGGGTTGGGACAGCAGCTTGGAGGGAGCAAACCCACCCCAGAAAGGGGGTGTGTGAAACCCATCCCTGCTCTGACCCCGGATCTCCTGGGGGAGTTGTATCTCGAAAGGAAGCGAGATCCAGGGCCCTGGTGCCAGGATCCAAGGGGAACAGCCTGCCCAGGCTTCAGATCCATCTCTGGGAACTCCAAATCCCATTCCCAGTCCTCCCAGGGAGCTGCTCCTCACCCGTCTGGTTGACTGCCGTGGGGCCAATCCACTGGCGCTGCTTCTTCTTGGAGACTGAAAGAGAGTGGGAATTGTCTCTCCAAGGATCTTCCTGATCCTTCCTCCGGCTGCTTCCCCCCCCGCCAGCCCCATATGTCATCCCGAGTAATCCCCTCCTTCCCAATAATCCCCCCCAGGATCCTCCACCTGCTCTTTTGTGTCCACTTGAAGCTTAATCCTGCTTCCCGCTCCCACACTCCGTGTGGGATGGGCTTGGGGACAATGGGACAGGTCTGGGGACAATGGGATGGATTTGGGGATAATGGGACAGGTTTGGGGACAATGGAACAGGCTTGGGGACAATGGAACGGGCCTGGGGATAATGGGATAGGTCTGGGGATAATGGGACGGGTCTGGCGATAATGGAGCGGGCTTGGGGACAATGAGACGGGCTTGGGAATAATGGGAAAGGTCTGGGAATAATGAGGCAGGCCTGGGGACAACGGGACAGGCTTGGGGATAATGGGACGGGCCTGGGGACCATAGGACAGGGGGATCTGTCAGGCTGAGCAGCCAAATCTCCCCCGCCTGAGGAGTTTCGGGAAGCATCCACAGAGCTTCCAGCCCTGAGCTGGATGGCGGAGCGGGAGGAGGAGGAGGAAAAGGAGGATGAGGGTCCCGAGGTTGTCCCCTACTTCTCTTCATCAGCTTCCGGTAGGCAGGAGGGCCGCAGAGCAGGGAAAGGATGAGGAAAAGCAGCAGCGCCAGGCAGATGCTCACGACGGTTCCGGCGGATGTTCCAGCAGGAAGAGGCTTCGAATCCTGGCCTGGGAAGAGCACGGATGTCACTGGATGGTGCCAGGGTGGGAGCACCCACCGCCCTGCCAGGACCCCAAATCCCATGTGGCATCCACCCCTATCCGCGCCCGTTCCAGAGGGGTGGGAATTCCAGCTCCCGGCACCACACAGATCACAACTTACACACGACCCTGGTCCGGGAGCAGCTCCGGTTGTTCCCGAGCTTGGGCTGGCAGAGGTGCAGGGCTTTGACCCCACAGGTGACTCCCGTCGAGGGAGGCTCCCGGATTTCCATGCTGGAAGTTAGATTCCCGCAGCCCAGCTCCCGGCAGATCTGCCGGCCGCGCTCGGCTCGCTGCGCTGCTCCAGCATCACACAGATCCCGCCACTGTCCCGCATGGAATACCTGGATGTCCCCTTCACAGGGAGTGGGGCCTGCCGCCAGCCTCCGCAGGGCCCGCGGCTGGGAATCTGTGGGAGAGAGGAAGAGATCCATGGGGAGAAGGGCTGGATCCACAGGGAGGGGTGGAATCCATAAGGAGAGGGAGCAGATCCATGGGGAGAGGAGTTGGATCCACAGGGAGGGCTCAGACCCACAGGGAGAGGTGGAATCCACAAGGAGAGGGAGCAGATCCATGGGGAGAGGAGTTGGATCCACAGGGAGGGCTCAGACCCACAGGGAGAGGTGGAATCCACAAGGAGAGGGAGGAAATCCGTGGGGAGAGGGGGAGCAGATCCAAGGGAAGACAAGGGTCAGATCCATGGAGAGGGGTCAGACCCGTGGGAAGAAGGGCCAGATCCACAGGGAGAAAGGAGTCAGACCCACAGGGAGACAGGGATGAGATCCACATGGATACTGCCAGCACACTCTCCTCCTTCTCCCAGCACTGGGATGCTCCTGGCATCTCCCCTCATGCCACAGGGACCGAGCCAAACCAGAGACAGGCACGGAGGAGCTTTGAACTCTTCCCAAGCCGGCTCTGCCAGCTGCCACAGGCCGTTAACCCCCATCCCCAAATCCCACGGGATTCCAAGCTGGGGCAGATGGAGCCTGCTCCAAGCCTCGTGGCTTGGCTCTCCGTGCCACAGAGCTGGCACCGAGCTGATCTCCAGGGAAACGCCCATGGAAAAGGATGGGAAGAGGCTGGGAGATGCTCATGGCAAGGGAAAGATGCCCTTGGCAGGGAAGACAGTCGTGGAAAAGCGGGGAGGTGCCTGTGGCAGGGAAGATATCCGGGGCCATGCAAGAGGCAGGGAGATGATCAGAGCAAGGAGATGCCCGAGGCATGCAAGGTGCTCAGGGAGCAGGATGCTCCCAGCCTGGTCCCTGCCTGCCTTTCCCGCTCCCAGCTGGAATTTGGGATGCTGCCACAGCCGCTCTCCCTCCTCGGAAGCGCCGCGCTCGGCACTGCCGGGAACCGAGATTTCCTGTTTTGCCTCGGCACCCCGGAGGGGAAGAGCAGGAGTGGGTGGATGGGGCCCGTGGGGCAGGCGGGGATGGGGCTGGTTCCTTGCTCCGGCCCCACAAACCCCCCGGGGCATCCCACCGGAGCGGGAAATCATGGACGCTCCGGGTCCGCCCTCACCTGAGCAGGCGATGAAGGCGGGCGTTTTCCCGCGGGAGCTGCTCCTGTTGAAGCAGTCCAGCAGGGAACGGCTCCCGCAGGAATCCACCGCCTCCCACCGCACCGGCAGGTGGATCCCGGGATCCGGCTCGCCGTGGCCGTTCCCGGCGGTGCCGCAGCGCAATTCCCGGCAGACGAGGGCGGCCAGGTGTGGCCAGATGTGGGGGCCGCTCGCCACGGCCCCCCAAATCCCCTCCTTGTGCAGCTCCAGGAAGCCGGAGCAGCTGAAATTCCCGTCCACCAGCCGCAGCCTGGGGGGTCCTGCAGACGGATCGGTTGGGAAAGAGGAAGTGTTATGGATTGGGATGACATTTTTCCCCCATCGTTTAGCGGGAAGACCCCAAATTTGAGGCGATGGATCCCGCGGGATGAGGTGCTTACCCGTGGGCTCCGGGGTGGTGGCCGGGGGCTCCGGCGGAGGCTCGGGAGTGGTTTTCACTGTCTCTGGAATGAGAAGAGAGGGGCCACGTGGGCATGGATGATCCCTAGGGATCGAGGTGGCCGGGCTGGGGGGGGTCCGGGCTCACCTCTGCAGGAGACAAGGACGTGCTCCGTGCAGTTCTCCAGCTCCCACTGGCATCCCGATGGTTCCGGCCACCTCCAGCACCTCGTGTCCTGCCCGAGCGGCAGCTTCCCGCCGGGAATTTCGAGCTCCAAGGGCTCGGAGGTGAGGGGGCCGCACTCCAGCCGCCGGCAGATCCAATCCAAATCGTCCACGCTCACGCTCTCCCGGCAGACTTGCCTCCACTGCTTTTCCCAGTTCACCTCCAGTATCCCGGTGCAGCGGCAACCGCCCCTGGTGAGTCTCAGGATGGGCTCTGCCGGAAAACACCGGGAAAAAACCATCGTTAAGGGCTTCCCTTCCCGGCAGGTTTTCACCCCGGGAACGATGCAAAAACCCTTGGTGGGGGTCTTGGGAAGCGACACAAGGAATGGGATCACGGAGGGATCGAGGGAATGTGGGGGGCTGAGCCGGGACCCCACGACGCCGCTTCCGGATGATGCAACTCCGGCGCCCGCCGCTCACGGATCCGAGGTGGCATTCCCGAGGGGCTGCTCCCCGAATTCTCACCTCCAGAGATCCAGATGGCTGCTCCATGGCCAGGGATGGCTGCGGGAAAGAGCGGAAATGGGGCGTCAATCCCGCGGCGCGGCCCGGGGACCCCCCGAGTTTGGGACAGCGGCTCCGTCGATGGTCGTTTTGCAGGGGGGAAGGGGGATTTTGTGGGAAAACTGGGATTTTGAGGGGGGAAAAAGGCGATTGGCTGCCTCCCCATCCGTCTGCTGGGGGGTCTTTAGGGAGAGACGAGGAGAGAAAAGACGAGGGACCTGCTAATTACCGCTAATCAGCCCCGCTCCTGGGCGGAATGTTCGGGAACGGCGCCGCGCGTGCCGAGGGAAGGGCGGGAATTCCCGGCAGGGAATGAGGATGGGTGGGGTGTGGGGGCCCTGGTAGGGTCTCACAAAGGTGGTTCGTGCCCTGTATGCTGTTCTTCTCAATCTCTCATCTCAGGGACAAAATAACAAACGACTTCAGGGCTGCTTCAGGTTGTTTATTCTAAAGTTATCAAAGGTTCAGGAACACAGTGTTACCACTGATTCCAGGTGCCGAAAATGGCCGAAGTAGAACAGTACAGAGGGTTTTTATAAGGTTTATCAACAAATAGAATGATTCTACGTACATTATTATGTTTATAAGTCCAATAACTCTCACTATTATTAACAGGTCTTTTCTAAACTAAATTCTCTCTACCAATCGCTACCTGATAGGAACTGAGGTCACAGAAAAAGGGAAGAAGAAGGGGAGCAGGGAAAATAGGGAAGAAGGGCCAACTCCCTAAAATCTCCATCTTGGTCCCATATTAACATATGAGGCAATTTTTAAACTACAAGCCTATCTTTCTATAACACTTCAAACATTCAGTTTCTCATTTCTTTGGTGTTTGCTGTTCACCCAGGACTGGGGGCAGTTTTTCCCAAGGGCTCATCTCGATGGCAAAGCCTTCCTGTGGGGCCCTGGGTGTGACCCTGGACCCCAGGAGAACAGGCAAAGCTGTGGAGCTTTGCTGATCCCCAACAGTGGGGGACACCTGGCTGCCTTCAGCGCCCTCGGCTCCATCCTGGGCACACTGGTGCCCCCCAGAGCGCTGTGGGTGGGTGTTTGGAGGGGGAGGTCACAGGGGTCCAGCCCCAAATTTTGGCTCACCCAGCGCGGAGCCGGGACTCCGCGGAGCCCATCCCGCCCGGAGCGGGAAAACTGAGCGGGAAAACGGAGCGGGAGTGGGGGGCTCTGCCGTGAGATTTGAGGGGTGCGCCGAGGCCAGGGTGCCGGATACTCACCCCACATTCCCAGCAGGAGGCACAGGATGGGCAGCCGGGTTGCCATGGGATGCGCTGCTGGTGGGACGGGGGGCACGGGGGGCTCCGGAGGCTCCACCGCCTCCGCTTCCCGGCCCGGAGCAGGCGAGGGAGGGGGCCCGGGCAGGAACCGGCTGTTTTTCCTCCCTCTGTGGTTTTTTGACGTCACCCCTGGGCCCGTTCGAAGGCTCCGTTGCCTCCCCGGGTCCCGCCAAGCGCGAGAGGGAAGGGGTGACAAACTCGCGGGGGTTCAACCCCCGCCGAATTCCGGGATATCCACGGCTCTGGGAAAGGGAGGGAAGCGAATATATCCAGGGCCAAGGGAGATTTGAGGGGGGGGTCCCCAAGCCCCCCCACCCCGGGCTATAGAGGAGTCGATGCCCATCCTGGCATCCCCTAAATCCCCAGGAATGGGATGGGGGAAGGTTTTATCCAGGCGCATCCCAGGTTCTCGCGTTCCAGAGACATCCTACTTGCAAGAGCACGTGGGGGCACCAGCGGTGCCGGAGTCGGGGAGGGCAGAGGCGTTGATTGATTATGCCCTAATTAGTGGCTCCGAATCCAGGTCAGGCATGCTAATGAGGCAGTGTTTTCCATTGACCCACTCCGTGGTGTTCCCGCTGGAAGGAGACGCGGATGGAGCCTCCCATCCCATCCTGCTCCACCACGGATGCTCCAGTCCCCAGCCCTGGAGCAGGATCGGGGTGCTCCCTGTAGCCACCCCTTGTTCCCATTCCAGTTATCCCAGGGCCTGTTGGGATATCCCACGTGGGGGGTCCCAGAGCTACCCCCCCCCCCCCCCCCCCCACTTTGGCGTTGAAAATTCCCTGCAAAAGGGCTGCAATTCCCAAACTTGCTCCTACACGACTCCCTGGAGGGTCCGCAAGCCCCGATCCCCCAAATTCAACCTGAAATTTGGGATTCATCCCGAACATCCCAGGATACCTCTAGGAAAGATCCTGTTTTCTGGGAGGGTGTGTGACCCCCGTGGATATGGGGTTCCCTCAGAGCCGTGACTGCCTCTGGAGGCCATGGGATCCCAAGGATGGGATTTGGGTTTGGATCGAGCACCCGCCTCGCCTCTGGCGCTGCGAGTCAGCTCAGCACCACCATGAGCGTGCCGTGGCAGCTCGGGATGATCGGAATCCCTTCCCGGAGGGGGGGAGTTTGGGAAGTGCCGACAGCGCTGCCTGCCGTGAGGAGCCTTCCCAAAAGCAGGAGCCGCCTTTGGAGCGAGAGGGAAGGGGCTCGGCGGCTGCCGGGATCACAGCGACGGGGAAAAGGGGGATTTTCCAGGCGGGAGCAGCTCGGGGGAACCGTTGGTACCGATGTGGCGGTGTGGAGGTGACACCTCGGGTTGGGTTGTCACGCTCCAAGGGCGCCGGTATCCCCAGGGAATCGGTGCCTTCCCGGGAATCAGCGCCCTGGGGATGCCGGAGGGTCTCCGGACATTGGGATCCCCCCGGGGACATCGCTACCCCCTGCACTTGGGGACCTTCAGGGCGTCAGGACCCCTCCCAAAACTCATCCATCTCTCAGCCAGGCCTGTCCGTCCCACAATCCCAGCGATCCCGACGTCATCACCTTCCCTCCCAGCCCCGCTCCCGCGGCACCCGGAGCCGGGAGCGGGGCCGGGGCACCCGCCGTGCCCGCCCCGTGCCCCGCTCCTCTCTCGCCCCTCGCCTCGCCCCGTGCCCTTTGTCGGGGTTTTGCTGCTATTTTGGGATTTCCTCCGTTGTTGCGGCTCCTTTGTGCGGGGCCTCTCGCTCGGCAAACAGCTGGAGGATGTGGGGAGGGGCCGCATTTTCCACCCGGGGTGCGGCTGAGCCCCGACCTCCTCCCCGGGGACGCAGAAATCCCACGGCGGGGCCGGGGAGGGAGGAGCCGGCTTGGGATGGGCGGCGGGAAGTTGGAGGGTCCCGATCCCAGGGTGATGTGTGGGTGCTGCGCCCCCTCCCAGCTGGGAGAGCTCCCAAATCCCAAAGCCGGACTGGTGCCTGGCTCCAGCTTCCCGCTGGGATATGGATGGGGGGATGCCGGAGGGTTCGGGGGCTGTATCTCACCCCCATAGGGCACCCTCCGGTGGGTTTGGGGGGTGGCCACCTCAGTGTCGTCCCTTCCAGCATCCCTGGAGAGCCCTCCTGGACTGGATTTATGGATGGGGACTGTCCCAGTGGGGTGCAGGGAAGCTCTGGGGGGACGCGTGGGACATCTGTGTCCCCCTTTCCGGGGAGAATTAATTTCCACCCCTGGCGCTATGGAGCTAGATCGGGGCCCTGCCACCCCTTTCCCTGCTCCCGATATTCCCATATCCTGGCAATGGGATATTTGACCACCTTGGAGTCACCTGGTGGGCAACCAGGAGTGTTTGGTGGCTGGTCCTATGGACAAGGGACACGGTGGGAAAAGCTTTTAATGATGGAACAGAGGAGAGGATTGGAGAATTCCGGAGGGGATAGACAGAGAATTCCAGGAGATTCGGCCTCTGGAGCGGCAGGACAGGCTCAGTAGGCAGAGCCCTGGATGTCATCGTAGTCGCTGCCCTCGGAAAAGTCGGGATCCTCCACGTGTTCCCCCGAGGGATGGGACGGAGCTGACCAGCCTGCGGAGATGGAGCTCGTCGGGAGGGAATTCCTGGAATTCCCTGTGTCCCCCCCCTGCTCCAGCGCAGGATCCCCACCAGGATGCGAGGAGGGGTCTCCAGGGGGCTCCGTCTCCTGCACATTCTCGTACCACTCCCCCGAGGAGGTGCTGGAGCTGCCGTCGGGATCAGGATCTGCCGGAGCCGCAGGTACCCAGGGCTGGGAGGGCACTGGGGGAACTGGGAGGAGTGGAGTCACTGACTGGCGCTTCCCATCCCCATTCCCATCCTTGGGGTCACTCCATCCCTGCTCCCACCCCTGAATCCCCCTTCCCTCGGCATCCCTGTGGTCCCTGCCTCCCTTGATCCCATCCTTGGGGTCTCCCCGTCCCTGCTCCCACGCTTCCCACCTGTGCTGTAGCCGTGGCCAGTGCCTGCCGGGTGCCCCTGGGTGCCCTGGGATGGAGGGGGAACTCCACCATTCCAACTGGGCTCCATGGATGAGGATGAGGACGAGCAGGAGGAGCCGTGGAATGGGGGGCCTGGCCTGGCCGGCTCTGTGGGAACAAGGACATCAAATGTGGGGATGAGGATACGGGAACAGGGGGTTCCATGAGATAGGCCCCCCTCGTGTCTTACCATCCTCAGGGAACGGCTCCATCCTGTCCTGGCTGGGTCTCAGAGGGAGAAGATCCTCCCTGGGATGGCGGCGCAGGGAATCTGCGGGAAGGGGAGAGGGGTGGGGAGGTCCTGGGTGACAGGGATCCCAGGACGGGGTGTCAGGGATCCCAGAGGAAGTGGGATGCTCACTGTAGAAGGTGGAGAGGGCGACGGGAGGCTTGCTGCTGAACTCGTAATATTCCGAGTCGGAATCAGAATCCTTGGGAATGGCTGTGACCAGCGGGTCTGGGGGGTGACAAGGGGATGTGGCATCTGTCACCAGCCGGGACCTCCCACCCCGCAGCCCCCCGGGGGACCTGCCAGACCCACCTGATCCTTTGGGAAAGCTGCTGGGAGTCTCCCTGTAGTCATTGGGGGTGCTGGAGGGCGCGTTGGAGCTCTGGGATCTGTGGGTCACCAGGACGGGTGTGGGAATTCCCAAGGAGGACGTGGCTGTGGGGATAAGAGGATGCACCCGCTCCGTGGCTGAGCCAAGCCCAAAAGGTGGGGATCACGTCGCAATTCCCGTGTCCAGATCCAGAATTCCTTACCGCTCCTCTTCCTCAGCCTCAGCAGGGCGGCGGAAAAGGCCAGCACGGAGATCAGGAGCAGCGCCGCCAGCACCAGGCACAGGACAAAGAGGGGACTCTCCGGGAGCGGTGTCCCCGAGGCTGGCGTCCCCTCCTCGGCTGGGACACAAAACGGACACGGCTCATCCCACGTAAATCTTTCCCCTACGGAATTTCACCCCGATCCCAGGGAAGGGCCGGGCGCTCGCACACTCACCGCGCAGCATGGTGACATCCCTGCCCGTCACCTCAGCCGTGGGCGTCGGCGTCTCCAAACCCTGGGAGCCTGGAAAAGGCGGGGACAGCAGTGGGACGCTCGGGAGGGGGCAGGAGCCAGGCCGTGCCTCAAATCCCAGTGGGAAGGATCCCGATCCCGATACCGTTGCAGATGACCCCTGCGGCCCAGGATTGGTAACACGGGGCGGATTTGTTGAAGGTCCAGCGGCACTGCGCCAGCGAGGGCTGCAGGCTCTCGCACAGGTACAGCATCTTCCCGGGAAGTGTGTGTCCGAAGGAAAGCCGCCGCAGCGCGTCCCCGCATCCCAGCGTCCGGCACAGCACTGTGGCCTCCACCTCGTACCAGCTGCTGTTACACACCGTGCTCCAAATCCCGCGGAAAAACACCTCCACCCTGCCGGCGCATCCGTCCCGGCCTCCGGAGAGCCGCCACTCCTGGTGCTCTGCGGGAAGAGCAGAGCCGAGTTCGGGGACGCGCCGCCCGCATCCCCGGCTCCGGAATATTCCGCACCCACCTGAGCAAACCACGCCGGCGTCCTCCTTGTGGCTGCAGTCGTGCTCGGGAGCGGCCGGACATTCCCAGAGGTGCCGCTCGTGTCCGGCGCATCCCACCTCGTCCCGGAGGATGGGGCCGCGCCCGCGGCCGAAGGCGGAGCCGCCGGGAGCTCTCACGGCGCGGCCGCACCGGAGCTGGCGGCACACGACGTCGGCGTCGGGAATGTCCCAGCCGTCGTCGCACACCGTCCCCCACGTCCCCTCCTGCTCCAGCTCCACGCGGCCCTCGCAGCGGCTCCGCCCGCCGGCCAGCCGCAGCCCCCCGGGACCTGCCGGGAGCGCCGGGAAGGGTGACCTGGAGCTGTCCCGGAATCCCGGAAAAGCGGGTGTGAGGATGCCCCTCACCCCTCCCGCACTCACCCGCTGTCGCTGAGGCGTTCCCGGTCGGAGCGGCGGTAGGCCTCGTCGTTTCTGTGGGGAGAAAGGGCGAAGGGATGAGGGGCTGAGCTCCCCCGCCCCGCCCAGGATTCCCAGTTTGGAGGGGGGCGCATCCCGACCCCACCCAAATGTGGCCGAGAGGATTCTCCCGGCTGTGAGCGGCGCGTTGGGAATCCCCCCCAGGCTCTGGCAACGTGGCCACGGAGCTGCTGCATCCCAGAAGTCGATCCCCTGTGTGCCCCGGGATGTTTCCCAGGGCTCAGTCCTGGCGTGGGATCTGCTGGGAGGATTTGGCCTTCGGTGTGGGAATGCTGGGACACGACTCACCGTTAGAAGAGCTGAAATTTGGGATGCCATCCCGCATCCGTGTGGTTCCCGCCTTCCGGTGGATCCCTGCGGACACAGAGGGGCCGGATCTGCCTGTACCCACTTGCCTACACCCATTCCAGGACCACAGGTGAGCGGATGGATCCAGTTATCCCTAGAAATTCCCCGTTTGGCTCCTCCAAGGGAGAGGATTCACCCCCGGAAGCGAGGCATCCTGGGGGGGCTGCTTGGGTGGGAATCCTGGGAAGAGCCACCAGAGCTGGGCTAGGAGTGGGGATTGGAGTCAAGATGTTCAAGGAAAAGGTCAGGGATGAGGGGAGGAGGTAGAAATGAGCTGCCCCAGGTGGGGACGGAGGTGCGAGAAGGGCGGAAATGGGGTGATGGGGCCGTTCCCCCATCGGTTGGGAACCTGGCAGCCATTTTGACAGCCAAACCATCCCAAATCCTGCCAGGATAGGGGAGGACAGGTGGCATCACGTCCCAAAACCATCCGGGGGGTACATGAGAGGCGGGATGGGCTTCAGGCCCCGAGTGTCACCCCCTTCCCACTGGGATTGGAGGTGGGATGGCTCCGAGAGCACTTTTAGGGGCTTAGGGTCATCTTTTAGGGATTCCCAGGATGCTTTTGGGGGACCCAAGGGGGCCCTGACCCTTAGGAGAATCCCCGAGCCTGAGGATCCTCTTTTAGAGGGATCCCTTTCCCTCCATCCCAGCGGGTTGGGGGTGTAGCATCCTCCACCCGTGACCCCCACGCTGAGGACTCCCCAGGACCCCTGGTGCTCCCCATCCCAGGGAGGTGGCAGCTCCCCGACCCCCAAATCAGCGGCTCCACCACCCCGAGGTCCCGGGAGAGCGACAGGGAAGGGCCAGGAGGGCGACGCTGACGTACCTTGAGCGGGTGCCACGGAGCAGAGAGCCACCAAGAGCAGGCAGAGCCCCCCCATCCCGTCAGCGGGGCAGCCCCATGGAATTCAGAGATCCGGGATTAGGGGGGAATCCCCTCTCAGCAGCTCGAGGATGTGGCCCGGCCGCTTCCCCGCTCTCCGGCGGCTCCGGGAGCGTGGCGGAGGGCAGGAAGCCGACTCGGTGCTGTGGGGCGGAGGAGGGTGATGGGGTGGCTCCATCCTGCCCCGGCGGGGAGGAAACGGGGGTTTGGGCACTCCGGAGACCCTCCGGGGCACGGCAGCCTCGTGGCTCCGCTGCTCCCACCCTGGGGGACGTGGATCTGCTGGAGCCATCCCCAGCCTGTGGCTCGGCTGTGCCTCTGGGATTTGGGGTGGTGGCACGGGGGGCACTGGGGGTCTCCTGAGCTGTGGGACATCCGTGGGGTGATGGAGAAGAGCCAGGAGTTCTCCCTGATTTTTGGAGTCGTCGTTACCTGCACCTCCCCATCCTGAGCATCTTCCAGCACATCCAGGAGCACCCCTGGACCCTCTGGGAATGCGAGGTGAGGGATAAGACTGGAATTTCCATGGATGGGAGGTGTTGATCCCCACCTGTGGGTGAGGGCTGGGATCCACCTGGGGAGCCGGGATGCTGGGAAGGGGAGCCAGGACCACAGTCATCCTACCTCAGCAGGGTTTTGGGAAGTTTTGGGGAGCTGGGAGCAGGATGGTGGGGTGGGGGATCTCCTGCTACTAGCCAGGGTGTCTTGGGATTGCTGGGAAAGAGTGTAAGAGTGGGAATATCCATGGCACCCCAAAATAAAGGGACGTGCTGGCCAATCCCAGCTGCTGAGGGATTGGGGAGGAACACGCAGAGACCAGGCCGGTGTTGGGGCTGGAAAGGTGGAGGAGGAGGATGGCAGGAGAGGGAGGAAGGAGATCCCTTATCCCAAGGTGACCCCGGCTGGGCCAGGGCCAGGCGCAGCCCCGGATCCAATCCCGTGACCAGCTCCCACATGGAGCCAAGGTCAAGGGCACGTGCCCATTCCCGGGAGCCTGGCACTGCCACGGGAGCAGGGTGGGACCCGGTGTCAGGATCAGAGGAGACAGCACCAGGGGAAAGGGGAGGGGGTTAGAGGGGGTGGAAATCCCAGTTGTTGTGGGGGTTTTTTTTTAAATACTTTATTTTTGTAACAACGTCAGAATTAAAAATTTTCCATAAATACCAGCCCCTTGGCAGCCCCTTCCCGGGCGTTCCCGGTAAAAAAATGTGTACAAAACGGATGCGTGGCCGGGGTGAAGGTGGGGGGGGGACACGGGATCCCTTCCCCCCGGGATCAGACCACAGGAATCATCACCACCATCATCATCATCACCACTATGAACACCATGTCGCAATGAGACCCAAAGCAGTAAGAGCATCCCAAACTCCTCCCCGGTGCCGCCGGGATCCAGCCCCCCGCAAGGACGGGGGGCTGGGAGACTCCCTCCCCTCACCCTCCGCGGCCACCTCGGGGCGGTCCCAGGAGGCCACCAGTGGTCCCCGGCACATCCCGCTGGGAAGGGGGGGTGTCGGTGTGTCCCCCCCAGCGCGGCACGGGGAGGAGATCGGGCCCTTACTGGTTTGCCCGGGAATTGGGGTGGGGGGGGTCCGGGAGTCGCCCCCGCAGGGTCAGGAGCTGCCGCGGATCCTCTCCATGTAGCTCCGGAGCTCCTCGGGATCCCGCAGCCCCATGTCCTCGCACACCCAGCGGATGTCATCCTCGCTGGCCACCAGGATGGACTGGACGTGGGGGGCTGCCGGGGGGGGAGGCTCCTCGGGGACGCGCGGGGGACCGAAGGTGACGAACTCCACCCGCTTCCTGCGGCCGCCGCCCGGAGCCGATCCCTCCTTGCGAGGCGGCGGGGGCGGCGGCGGCGACGCTGCTGCGGGGCCCGGGGGGCCGGGGGGAGCCCCGTCCTCACCGGAGCCCCGGGGGCCCCCGCAGCCGCAGGCGGGGCCGGGGGGTTCCGGCTGCCGGCGATCCAGCTGCGGCCGATCCGGCTGCTGCCGATCCAGCTGCCGGCTCAGCTCTTCCTGGTCGGTGCCCAGCCAGACCCAGTTGTGGGGTTGTGAGGCCGAGGGGGCCCCGCCCGGCTCGGGCAGCTCCTTCTGCTGGTAGCGGAGCACGAAGAAGATGCAGTTGACGAGGAAGATGAAGATGGCGAGGCAGAAGACTCCCAAGAGCACGTACATCCCGATTTCCAAGTCGGTCGCCCGCTCCGGAGCCTTCACCATCTCCTCCTCCTCCTCCTCCTCCTCTTCCATGCCCGTGCGGTCGCGTCCGTAGCCTTCCTCCTCGTCTTCCTCCGAGGAAGACCCCTGGAGCTTGGTGGCTACTGGCCGCACGCCCACGGGGTCCCTGCGCCCCACGGTCACCGCTTCCCCGGACATGGCACCCTCGGCCCGCGGGAAGGGCCGGGGGCTCCCGGGAGAAGGGACCCCCACCTCGAGCCAGGCGGTGCCGGTGGCCAGGGCAGTCGCGCGGTTCCGGCCACGCCGGCACGGATCCGGGGGGTGCAGGGCGAGCTGGAGCAGGGCCCCCCGGCCTGGACCCTCGGCCACCACCCACGGGTGGGCAGGGGGGACCCCGGGGGACCCCCCAACGGTGGCAACGGCGCGGTCAAGGGATGTCACAGTCAAGGCCACGTCGTGCCACCCATAGAGCTCCAGCGGGGCCAGCGTGCGGTCGGAGAAGGAGAGCCAGACGGACAGCGTGGCTTCCTGGCGGGATGATGAGCGGGATGGCAGAGGTTTTGGGGGGACACCGGGGGGGACACCGGGGTGATCCCCCACCCATCTCACCTGCTTCAGGACCCGCAGAGTGGGCGTCCCCTGGGCAGTGGCGGTGACCATGCCGGGATGATCTGGCTGCGTCCGCAGGGATAAGGAGAGCCCGGCCACCACCTGAGCGTGGAGCTCTGTCACCGTCACCTTCTCCTCGGACACCACCAGCGTCTGCTCCCCCAGGATGGAGTCGGAGAGCGGGGAGCGCACCTGGAAGCACCTTGTGAGTCCCCCAACACTCCTCATGGCCACCGTGTCCCCTTCCCATCCTGTCCCAGCCCCTCCGTTCCCTCCCTCCCTGTATCATGCCCAGCTCCCTCTGGGCTCACTCCCAGCCCCCCACCTCCACCCCTGCAACCTTTCCACACCCCCAGGATCCCCCAAATTCCCCACAAACAACCCCCCCTCTACCTCCACGGACGTGACTCCGGGCTCCCGGCCCACCACCACGGCCCCCGCTTCCAGCGAGGCCACACGCGGGTCCTGGACACGGGTCCGGGCGGCCACCAGGTGAGTGACATCCAGGAGCCACTCGGGGCCGGGCAGGTAGGACAGGTGACGACCACCGTCCAGGGGGTGGGCCACGAAGTGGGCCAGGACGCGGAGCCCCGTACGCTGGAACTGGGGTCGGCAGCCCCGCGCCCGCCGCTCCGGCTCCTCCGCAGGATCCTCAGACTCCGTTGTGCTGCTAGGGACACAGGGACAGGGTGGCAAGAGTCCGGGGATGGGGTGACAAAGGTCCACGGGAACAGGGAGCGTAGGACAGGGTGGCAGGGATCTCAGGGCAGGGTGACGGGAATCCCAGACCACAGGAGTTACATGGGGGGCTCAGTGACGCATCCCCACACGTCACCTCTCAGCCCTGCTCCCGTCTCCCCCTTTTCCCACCATCCCACCCCGCAGACCTCACCTGTCGGGCCCCCCGGGCAGTCTCCAGCCGCGGAGTTGCTCCAGGACGGGATCTCCCAGCTGGACACGGAGTGGGAGCAGCGGAGCCCAGACGGAGAAGCTCAGCTCTGCTCGCAGCCGGCGCGCCCAGAAATCCACACGAGCCCCCTGCGCCCCCCGGCTCTCCTTGCCCCCCACGAACACCAGGTCGCAGGAATCCGACACCTGCGAGGGCATGTGGAATTCCATGGGAATCTGCCAGGTTGAGGTGGGATAACGAGGGGGACAGCAGGACTCACCTGCAGCACCTGCTTGTCAGCGGATTCGCACCCCACAGGATCCGTGAGCTCGGACACTCCGCCCCCGGCTTCCACGGCCACCAGTTTCACTGGGATAACGCGGGGGATCCCGGTCAGCGGCGCCGTGTTCAGGATCTCCAGCTCCTGGAAGCACGGCGGGGTGAGTGGGGGCTTCCCAGGGGACGGAAGGCCGGAACGGGATGGGGACACCCACCTGCACCAGTGGGACGAGGGCGCGGATGTCCCGCTCCGACACCTGGATTTCCCAGACCAGTTTGTCCTTCTGCGCCTCGGGATCCTGGCCGGGATACTCCACCTGCCACGTGAGGGGCCGCACCGGCGCCAGCCCTCCCGTCCCGTTTTCCACGGCCACATCCAGGTGCAGGAACGTGGCCGGCTCGGATGCCCTGCGGCACGCAGTGTGATCAGGGCGGAGTGGCCCTGCTGTTCCCGCCGGGATGGGGGCGCTGGGATATTCCCTACCTGGAGCTGTCAGGGACGGCGGGGACGTCCCCGAGCCGCCGGCACGTCACCACGGCCGTGGAATGCTTGGGACCGCGGGAACGCTCCAGGTGCGCGCTCCAGGCGCCGGGAATCACGGGGCGGGCAGAGACCACCTGTAGGCCCTTCTTGGCCTTGATCCTGTGGGGACACACGGTGTTACTCACAGTCACACGGTGTCCCAAGTTGTCACACGGTGTCCCAAGGTGTCACACGGTGTCACTCACAGTCACACGGTGTCACACAATGCCCCAAAATATCACACAGTGTCAGATAACGTCACACAGTGTCAGATGGTGACAAATGGTGTCACACAGTGTCGTACAATGTCACACAGTGTCAGATGCTGTCACACAGTGTCACACGGTGTCACACAGTGTTAAGCAGTGTCACATAGGGTCACACAATGTCACTCAGTGTCACACGGTGTCAGATAGTGTCACACACGGTGATTCACAATCACCCAGTGTCAGATGGTGTCCCAAGGTGTTGCACAGTGTCCCACAGTGTCACACAGTGTTAAACAGTGTCAGATAGTGTCACACAGTGTCACACACTGTCACACAATGTTACACAGTGTCATACAATATCACACAGGGTCAGATGCTGTCACACAGTGTCACACGGTGCCAAATAGTGTCACACACAGCCATTCACAGTCACACAGTGTCACATGGTGCCCCAAGATGTCGCACGGTGTCACTCACAGTCACACAGTGTCACTCATAGTCACACAGCATCACACAGTGTCAAATGTCGTCACGTAGTGTCACATACTGCCACAAACTGCCGCACAATGTCACAGCCTGTCACACAGTGTCACGCACTGTCATGGTGTCACTCACAGTCATGGTGTGTCACTCACTGCCATGGTGTGTCACCCACAATCACACAGTGTCACTCACAGCCATGCGGTGTCACTCCCAGTCACACAGAGTCACTCCCAGTCACACCGTGTCACTCACTGCCACGGTGTGTCACCCACAGTCACACGGTGTCACTCACTGTCACGGTGTGTCACCCACAGTCACGCGGTGTCACTCCCAGTCACACAGTGTCACTCACTGTCATGGTGTGTCACCCACTGCAGTGGTGTGTCACCCACAGTCACAGTGTGTCACTCACAGTTGCATGGTGTCATTCACAGCCACGTGGTGTCACTCACAGTCACAGTGTGTCACCCACAGTCACACAGCATCACGCACAGTCACACAGTGTCACTCCTAGTCACATGGTGTCCCTCACAGCCATGCACCATCACACAGTGTCACCCACAGTCACACGGTGTCACTCACAGCCATGCAGTGTCACTCACTGTCACAGTGTGTCACCCACAGTCACACAGCATCACTCACAGCCATGCAGTGTCCCCTCCTGCCCCACAATCCCCGCTCTCACCGCAGGGTCAGGCTGTTGGCAGTGAAGTTGTGGCGCAGGGCGATGGTGGCCGTGAAGCGCTGCCCAGGCCGCAGGGGGACATTGGGGACACGCAGCAGCACCTTCTCGTCCAGCCGTGCCTCCTGCTGCCGCTCCGGCTCTCCCGTCCGCAGCTCCAGCATTCCCAGCAATCTGGGAGCCTCCTGCTCCCAGCCCCCGCACTCCCCCACGCTGTAGCGCAGCTCGGCCGGTTCCGGGCGCTCCAGAGGCTCCGAGGAGTCAGAGTCCCGGTGGCGGCTCCGGTGGGAATGGAGGGATCCTGGGGAGAACCAGCGTGGAGGGATCTCCAGCTCCACCACGCACACGCCCAGCGGGGCCTGGAGGAGAGAGGGGATCCGGGGGTTAGGGTGGGGAGGGAGCTGTGGGTCCCCCGCGTCCCCAGGGTGGCACTGACCTGCAAGTGACACATCCCCCGGGCCACCCGTCCATGGTGATGGGCGTGGAGGGTGACGCAGGGGAGGTCTCGAGCTCTGGAGCGATCCCAATCCCTTGGGGCATCCCAGTTCTCAGGGTGGTCTTGCTGCACAGGATGGCCCCGCTCCTCGGGGTGCTCCTGGTTCTTGGGGCGATTGTGGATACCAGGGTGATGCCGGTCCTTGGGGTGATTCTGGACTCCATGGTGGTCCCGCTGCTCAGGGTGGTCCTGGTCCCTGGCGTGGTCATTCTTCCCTGTTCTCACCCAGTTCCTGGGGTGATCATGGACCCCAGGGTGGTCCTGCTTCCCAGGGTAGTCCTGCTCCCTGGGATGATCCCAGTCCCTGGGGTGACCCTGGCCCCCAGGGTGGTCCCGGACCTCAGGGTGATCCCAGACCCCAGGGGGGTCCCAGTCCTTGGCATGATCCCGGACCCTGGCGTGATCCCGCTTCCCAGGCATCCAGTGGGGCCCCTGCAGATGGAAGAGGACGCGGGCCACGGGCTCGGTGGGGGACACGGATCTCTCCAGGTTCACGGCGCGGACGGCCCAGGCTGCCGAGCCGGGAGCACTCTCCGTGGGCACCTCCTGCAAGGACACCGGGATGGTGGCAGGGCCTGGGACACCCTGGGGTGGCCCAGGGGACACAGGGGTCCTGGTTACCTGGCGGGTGCTAAACGGGGGGTAGGTGGCCTGGACCAGGGGCTGGGATCCAGCACGGAACAGCAGGAATGTCTCGGAGCGGGTGTGCAGGGAAGAGTTGGGGGCCACCTCCTGATCTGCCCTCTGCAGCCGGTAGGACTCGGGCACCCCGAGGACCTCCAGCTCCGCCGGCAGGAACACGGGATCCGGGGGGTCCCCATCACCCCTCGCTGCAGGGGACAAGGATGCTGTGCCACATCCCGTAGGGACGCAGTGGGAACGGGGTACGCAGGGGTGGCAAGTGGTGGGGGGTGTCTTTGTGCCCACCTTTGTGGGCCCCCCTTGCCAGGGCCACCCCATTCTGAGGTGATCCCATCCCAGGTTTGCCCCATCCCTGCCTCAGGACTCGGGGGGGGCCACTGAGTTCTCCTAGCCCCGGCTGTTGCCTGCGGGAATGTGCGTCCTGAAGGGTGGGATCCAGGCTCGTGGTGTCCACATCAAAGGGATCCCTCATCACAGGGAGCAGATCCCACCTGGATGCCCGGGCAGGGCTTCCTCCTGGCCGGGAATTGATCCCACGCGGGCGATCAGGTGTGCAGGGAGAGAGGCGAGGCAGATCCCGGGATCCGGGAGGGAACGGGAGTCTCTCGGGCGGCGGGTTCCCGTGGGGATCGTGGGGAGATCCCTCCCTCGAGATTCCAGGTGATCCCACGTTCCCTGGGTGACCCCCTCGGGATCCCAGGCGGTGGAGGGGGCGCGGATCCCGGGGAACGCGGGGAAGGAGGTGGGTGAGGGGCGGTCAGGTCGCCCCGACTCCCGGGATCCCGGCAGGAGCAGATCCCGGCGGAATGGAGGGACCCTGACCGCGGGGAAAGGGGACAATCCACCCGGGTCGCGGGACCACGCGGGAGCGGATCCCCACAGGACGGCGGGGGGAGAGGATGCGGAGCGGGGCCGGGGCCGGTGCCCGGTGCCGTTCCCGGTGCCAGCTGCCGTTCCCGATGCCGTTCCCACTTACCCGGGACGCAGAGCAGGGCGGCGGCCAGCAGCGCCAGCCGGGGCGCCGGGGCCATGGCCGGGAGGCTCGGTCCGCCAGCCGGTGCCGCCAGTGCCGGTGCCGCCGGTGCCTCCCGTCGCTCCGCCGGTGCCTCCCGTCCCTCCGCCCCCGCGCCCAGACAATGGGGCCGGGGCGGGACCGGCACCGGCGCCGCCTCGTCCCGCCGGGTCCTAAAGCCCGGCCGTGCCCCGCGCTCCGGCTCCTGCTCCACAGCCCGAGCCGCATCCCACCCCACTCCCTGTTCCCAACCCTGCTCCGCAGCCCCATCCTCATCCTCATCCCACTTCCCATCCCCATCCCTCTTCCCTGTTCTCACCCTCACACCCTTCCTCAAGCCAATCCCTGCTCCCCATTCTCATGCTCATCCCACTCCCCATCCCCATCTCCATCTCTGCTCCTCATCCTCATCCCCATCCCTATCCCTGCTCCTCACGCCATTTCCATCCCCACCCAGCACCGGACACCCCAGGCCACGCGGAGACCCCCGGAAACCCCCGGAATTCATCCCCCTGTTCCACCAGGGATCCTGGGGACATGGGAAGGACGAGGATACCCACGACCAGGGGCATGGAGCGAGCAGGAAGCATGGCAGGAACGGCTGGAGGCTGGTGGGATCCTGGCATGGATAAACCACCCTCCTTCTCCTCCTCTTCCTCCCCCTCCCTTCCCCCCTCTGAACGGGTTGGGGGGCCAGCTCCGAGCCTGACCCCCTTCCCATGGGAACGCAGCGGGGCCAGGCCGGATAAATCCGTCTTTATTCCAAACCACGTTATCAAAACCGTTTAAAAAGCAGCTTAAAACCCAAAACCTGACAGTGGGGGGACCCCAAAATGAGCAGAGCCCCCGGGATGGGGAATGGGATCCTGCTCCGTACCCCGAGCCGGCTGGGTTGGAACAACATTCCTCGCGAGCAGGGAATGTGGGAGCTCTTCTTGCCCAGATTTGGGGCTCGGGGTGAAACCAAATCCCCGGGATTTTGGGGCTTTTGGGGTGAAGGCACTTGTGGCACGTGTGGCAAGGCACAGCCCCCGATTTTGGGGCACTCCCAGCAGGATCAGGGGCTCCCAGGACCTCTGGGAGAACTGGGAAGCAGAGGAGGGGGCACAGGGGGCTCGGCGGGGAGTTGGGGAACGGGACACATGCTTGGGATGCCTGGGATAACAGAGCCAAGCTTTAGGAGAGCTTTAGGGGGGCTCAATCCTCCCGGTTCCGGGGCCCCCCGAACTTCTGGCGCCGCCGCAGCTCCTCCACCTTCCACTCCAGGCTCCGCACAGCCGCGTCCAGCCGGGAGCTGGGATCTGGGGATCCCACCAGGCTGCCCAGGAGGGTGTAGAGCACCCACAGGCCCAGCAGCATTCCCGCCTGAGCCGTGGGGTTCTCCTGGGAAGCAGCCACGTGCAGGAAGGCTCCGAGGAAAAGGAAAACCTTCACCCCGCGGAGCAGTGGGAGCAGCAGCCCTCGGAGCCGGGCTAGCACCCAGGATCCCAGCAGGGCAGCCACGGTCCACAGGAGAACCCTCTGGACTTCTCCGGGAGCCAGAGCCGCTGCTCGGACCAGCCGGTGGCCTGGGAATGGGATCTGGGAGTCAGCGGCAGCGCCGGGAATGGGGGCGGGATCCGTGCCACAGTTGGAGAATCCCACTCACCGTTGATGCTGAAAGCGGCCAGGAGATCCGCCAGGATCCCACAGACTGTGGTCAGGGCCGCCGAGATCCCGGAGGAAACGATCCAGAGGGTGGCAGAGAGGCTCTGCGGGGAAAAAATGGGGATAAGGGAGTGGGAAACGAGAGTGCAGACTGACCCCCTCGCCATGTCCCTGCACCAGGAATTCCAGGAATGGGGATCTCACCTCGGCCACCATCTGCAGGGGCTGGCGTCCCACCCAGTTTTCCAGGGTGTCCCAAGTGGATCTTCCCAGCCGGAGCAGCAGGTCATCGGAGGTGGCGGTGTGTCCCCGGAACCCCTCCCGGCCATCCTCGGCTCCGTCCCCTGCCGATCCCATGAGGAATGGGATCCACAGCAGCAGGGCCAGCAGGGCCTGGTGCCCCACAGCACTCGCCATCCTGGATCCCGGGGATCTGTGGGGAGAGGGAGAGCTGGGGGTGCTGGGAAGGGGAAACCCTGCCGGTTTTGGGGTTCCCTCGCTGGTTTTGGGGTCCCCCAAGAGGGAGGGGAGGGCGGGGAGGCCCCACAGCCCAGTTCCGACCCCCCCCTCAGCGAAGGCCTGGGTGTCCCAGCTATTTTTGGGATAGACAGGAGCCAGCGGGACACGGCCAAGGGCACCGGGCCTGGCTGGGAAAGGGGGGGGCACCCCTTCCCAAAGGAGGGAGCGGGGTGCTCCGGGATGGGACACAACAACCACTGCCATCCCCCAAGAGCCCCCCGTGCTCCCCAATCCCCCCGGAGATCCCCCCCTAATCCCTCTGTGCCCAGCCCTT
>VZRF01003309.1:262690-278228 GCA_013396875.1 Vireo altiloquus
CACCCCCGGGGTCCCCCCCGACCCCCCCTCACCGGGGCTTCCCTCGGCTCTGCCGCGGGGCACGCCGGGAATTGTAGTCCCCGGTGCCGCAGCGGTGCATGCCGGGAGCGCTGTCGCCACGGCAACAGCCGGAGGCGGGCGGCGGCGCGCGGTGCACGCCGGGAGGCGCCGTTCCCGCCGCCGGCGGAAGAGGGGAGCGCGCGGGGGATGCTGAGAGCGCTTCCGGTTCCTGCGGCGGCGCCCGCGTGAGCGCTCGGGAGCGGCGCGGCGGCCGCGCGCGCCAACCGGAACCGGAACCGGGACCCCGGAGCGGAAAGGAGAACCGGAAACAGCCTGGGAAGGGCAGCGGGGCCGTAACCGGAGCGCCGCGACCGCCCGGCCTTCGCCATGGCGCTCATCTGCTCCAGTGAGGGCGGAGAGAGAGCGGCCGCGGGGGTGGGGGTGTCCATAACGAATGGCGTATCCCGGGTTGCGGGGCGGGGACAGCCGGGGGCACCGGGGGATTACCGGGCAGGGGTGGTCCCAAAGTCCCGTTCCCATCCCAATCCTCCCGTTTTTCCCGCCGCAGTTTCCAACGAGGTCCCGGAGCACCCGTGCGTGTCGCCGGTGTCCAACCACGTGTACGAGCGGCGGCTGATCGAGAAGTACATCGCCGAGAACGGCACCGACCCGGTGAACAACCAGCCCCTGTCTGAGGAGCAGCTCATCGACATCAAAGGTGCCGGGATCGGGAATGGGAACGGTTCTCCCGGGAAAAGCGGGAATAGGGGGCGGGGCCCGAGGTGTTTTGGAGTGTGCTGAGATGGGCGCGAGGAGGCTGGGAAAGGCAGGGATAAAGGAGGGATGGCGGCACGGGAAGGGTGAGCTGTGGGATCCATGGGGATAAATCCATGATGTACCCACAACCCTTTTTCCAGTCGCCCACCCGATCCGCCCCAAACCCCCCTCGGCCACCAGCATCCCGGCCATCCTGAAAGCCCTGCAGGACGAGTGGGTGAGTGCCGGGGGGATCCTGCCGTTCCCGGGGCTGGCACCGCGCCGTTCCCGGGGCTGACTCCAGTCCCTCCCCGGCAGGACGCCGTGATGCTACACAGCTTCACGCTGCGCCAGCAGCTGCAGACCACGCGCCAGGAGCTCTCCCATGCCCTGTACCAGCACGATGCCGCCTGCAGAGTCATCGCCCGCCTCACCAAGGAGGTCACCGCTGCCAGGGAAGGTGAGGCCGGCCCCCGGCATTCCCGGCACGGGGATCATCCCAGGTCTCGTCCTGGTTTCCCCTCCCAACCTGTCGTGTCTTTGCAGCCCTGGCCACGCTGAAGCCACAGGCCGGGCTCATCGTGCCCCAGGCGGTGCCGTCGGCGCAGCCCAACGTGGCTGTGAGTTCCTCCTGCTCCCCATCCTGGCCCTTTTCCCACTCCTTCCCTACCCTCCTTCCGCTCGCTGTACCCTGATTCCCTCTCTGTGGTATTCCCTGTCTCTCTGCCCTTCACAGGGCGCCGGCGAGGCCATGGATCTGGGAGAGCTGGCGGGAATGACCCCGGAGATCATCCAGAAGGTAAAGGATGTCTTTTACTATCCGTGTGTCCCCCTCTCCGTTTTCCCCCTGAGGAATTCCCAGTCCATGTCCACTCTCCTCTTGTTTTCCAGCTCCAAGACAAGGCGACGGTGCTGACCACGGAGCGCAAGAAGGTGAGCGGCCTTATCCAAGGATTCCGCGGGAGCCGGGATGCGCCATGCTCTGGAAAAGGCTCAGCTCGATCCCTGTTTTTTTCCAGAGAGGAAAGACGGTCCCGGAGGAGCTGGTGAAGCCGGAGGAGCTCAGCAAGTACCGGCAGGTGGCCTCGCATGTGGTGAGCACCAGGATGGGAAAGGACTGGAAAACTTCCTCCGTGGAGCTGGGAATCCCTTCTGGATTCCCTTTGGGAGCGTCTCCCTGCTCGTGGCATTAACGTGGGGCGCTCCTCCCTCACCACACAGGGGCTGCACAGCGCCAGCATCCCGGGAATTCTCGCCTTGGATCTGTGTCCTTCCGACACCAACAAGATCCTCACTGGTAAGGGAGCTTTCCTGGGCGTTTCCCACCTGGGAGGGGGGTCTCCTCCATGTTACCAGGGATTCCAAGTGGCAATGAGGGACGTGAGGCAGGTGGATTCGGAGTCGGTGGGCTCTACGTTGCCATCCCAGCGCTGCTTCCCACTTGGTTTTCCAGGTGGGGCCGACAAGAACGTCATCGTGTTCGACAAGAGCTCGGAGCAGATCCTGGCCACACTCAAGGGCCACACCAAGAAGGTCACCAGCGTCATCTTCCACCCATCCCAGGTGTGTCCGGCTCTCCCCTTGCTTCCAGGGTGCCTCAGATTTGGATTTTGGCACCATTCTCGGGTGGAATCTCCCATTGGGAGCTTCTGGAGAGCCAAATTCTCCCCCCTGTGACCCTTCCTGTGTTGTCCCACTGTAGGACTTGGTGTTCTCGGCTTCTCCCGACGCCACGATCCGGATCTGGTCCGTTCCCAACGCCTCCTGTGTCCAGGTGGTCCGTGCCCACGAGGGCTCCGTGACCGGGCTCAGCCTCCACGCCACGGGTGATTACCTGCTCAGCTCCTCGGACGACCAGGTGAATCCCTCCCCGTCCCGCAGATCCCACCTCTCCTTCCCAGCCCTTCCCTGTCCAACGCTCTTTCTCTCTCCCAGTACTGGGCTTTCTCCGATATCCAGACGGGCCGTGTCCTCACCAAGGTGACAGATGAGAGCTCTGGGTGTGGTAAGGCTTGGAGCTGATTTATTCCCATCCTGGGCATCCCTCGGCTCCTGGAGTTCATGGGAACTGATTTGGGGAGGGTCTTGGTGGCCTTCCCAACTTTCCTGAGTCTTCCCAACCCTTCCAGTCTCAACATCGTTCTTGAGTCTTCCCAACCTTTCCGAGTCTTCCCAACCTTCCTGAGTCTTCCAACCCTTCCAGTCTCACCATCGTTCTTGAGTCTTCCCAAACTTTCCAAATCTCCCCAACCCTTCCAGTCTCATCAACCTTTTTGAGTCGTCCCAACTCCCCAAAATCTTCCCAACCCTCTTGAGCCTTCCCAGCATTCCAAACCTTTCCAACCCTCTGAGCCTCCCCAACTTTCCCTAATCTTCCCAGCCCTCTTAGGGGTCTTCCCAAGCCTCTGATGCTCCCACTGTCTCCACAGCTCTCACCTGTGCCCAGTTCCACCCGGATGGGCTCATTTTTGGAACGGGAACCATGGATTCCCAAATCAAGATCTGGGATCTGAAGGTAAGGGCTGACGGGAAACGTGCGGGAATGAGGGGCGTTTAGGGGCATCAGTCCAAGGAGCGGGACTTTTGAGGAACGTTTTTTGGAAGTTTTCTCCAAAAAAAATCCCGAGATTCCATCTCGGAGAGCAGCTGCTGGTGACACCATGGCTGCGCGGGTCGGTTGGAAACGGTGTCGCCTTGGGGCTCCATGATTCCCTCTGACCTCCTTGTCCCCAAGGAACGCACCAACGTGGCCAACTTCCCGGGACATTCTGGCCCCATCACCAGCATCGCCTTCTCTGAGAACGGATACTACCTGGCCACGGCGGCCGACGACTCCTCCGTCAAGCTCTGGGATTTGAGGAAGCTCAAGAACTTCAAGACATTGCAGCTGGATAACAACTTCGAGGTTGTGCCACGTCCCCTTTTCTCCCCCCCTCTCCAGGGGTTGAGGCATCCCAAAAAAAAAGCCGCATGGAGCTTTTTCAACGCCTCATTCTTCTCCCTCCGCAGGTGAAATCCCTGATTTTCGACCAGAGCGGGACCTACCTGGCACTGGGCGGGACAGACGTCCAGATCTACATCTGCAAGCAGTGGACGGAGATCCTCCACTTCACAGGTAAGGGGAATCGTAGGAGTGGCGGGGGGAACGGGACGAATCCACTCGGAATTGTGAGCCCGGATTTTGTTTTCCCTCCCCAGAGCACAGCGGCCTGACCACGGGAGTGGCCTTTGGCCACCACGCCAAGTTCATCGCTTCCACGGGCATGGATAGGAGCCTCAAGTTCTACAGCCTGTAGCCCTGGAAGCGGGGCTGAAATTTTTTGGTTTTTTTGGGATTCGGGGTGGGAGGTGGGTGGGAATATCCGTGTGGGATCATCCAAGTGGGATTAAGCTTCTCTGTTGTAGCTGTGGGCACGGGAGCAGTCAGACGTCGCGTTCCCCGTGGCTCCGTGAATCCATTGTTTAGTTTTTCCCCCCCAATTCCGTGTGTTTTCTGCCTTTAGATTGTTTTGTGCTTTGTGACTGGTTTGACGACAAAAAAATCCCCCCCTAATCCCGGTGCTGGTGGGAAATTTGAGGCCGGGAGGTGAGGAAGGAGGGAGGGAAGGGAGCGCTGTGTGGGTTTTGTAAGCAGTTACTTAGTTTCTGTATGGAAATAAAGAATTATTCCCTGGCATCCCAGCTGGAAAAGGCTCCTGTGAAGGACTGGGGTGTAGCAGAGTGGGATCTGCGTGGCGGGGGGGGCTGTGGCTGCTTCCAGCTTGGGAATGGCAATAAGGGACCCTCTTTCCTCCCCTGCCAAGGACAAACCACCCTTAGAGCTGTGCTCTGCACTTGTTTATTTTTCCAGCTCTCCCAGAGATATCCCAGCGGCATCCAGGTAGAGGCAGGAGCTGCGAGGAGGAAGAGGAGGAGATAATTTAGTGGGACTTAAAAGGGGTTTTTGGGATGAAGGGGCTTTTAGGGAGCAGAAAGCACCAACCCCTCAGCCTCTCTTGGGAACCTCGGGAAAGACGATGTGTCCCTGGGATGTGACGGTCCCCACACTGTCACCTGCGCTCCTGTCCCCCGGAGACCTCCGCGCTCCTGGGAGGAGCAGCAGCTTGGCTCGGGAAGAGGGGGACACACAGAGATCCCCACACCCCCCAAAATCCCTGGAAGCTCCCGGACTCACTCGAGGGCGCTCCCAGCTGGCAGGAGGGCCGGCAGGGCTCCGGCTGGGCCAGGTGGCACACGGAAGCGCTGCAGGAGATGTACACCTGGGAGCCACAGGAATGCTGGTGTCACCTGGGGACCCCCCAAAAAAGTGTCCCCGAGCCTCAAGGGACCCCCCCCAAAAAGCATCCCCAAACCTTGAGGTACCCCTCCAAAAGTGGCATGAGCTTCCCGAAAGGGAGCAGGCGCAGTGTTGGGATGGGAGATTCCCAACACTGAGGGATTCCCAATGCTGGGATTGGGCGAGATCCCCCCTCACCTCCCCCTCCAGCACGGCCATGCCAGGAGGCTCCACGAAGGCGAAGGTGGAGATGACGAAGCGCTGGTAGTGGCTCGGGAAAGGCAGCTCCGGAGAGGCCGGACCCATCGGGATCAGCCGCGTCCTGTAGTTGTCCCCTTGGAAGGGACACCTCGGCAGGAAACAAGGACACGGTGTCAGCACAGTGACCTTCCCCCTCGCTTCCATCTTCCCGTCCTTTTCCCACTCACCCCTCCACCAGGATGGGCCACTGGGGCTGGGAGGTGGCGTGGGAGCCGGGGGAGGCCCAGCAGTGGTGCAGCACCAGCACCAGGTTGGGATCCGTCTTCTGGAGCAGCCGGACTTCCACGTAAATGGGGTCCCGGAGCACCCTCACCAGGGGGAAGTCACCCGCAGGGTGGTAGGAGCTGTAGGATTCATCTGTGGGAGCATCGGGGAGGGGTTGAGTGGGATGGGGAGTGGGACGGGAAATGGGATTGGGAGCACTGACCGGTGGCGATCCGCAGCTGGAGCCCCAGCGGGCCCGGCATGGCCAACGGGGCTGCCGTGGGGGGCACGGCCACCTCCACTCCCAAGGGAAGGAGGTCGCTGGCATTGTAGATGCACCGAGCATGAAGACTGGGGGAAAAGAGGGAAGGAAGAGTGGGAGACTCCCATATCTGCCCCAGTTTGTGGGGATGCCACAGAGGATGTGGCAGGAGCAAGGGGTGGGTTGATCCGAGAGGGAATCTGGGCTCTCTGCCTGGATTTTCCCCCCCCCCCTTTTCCTTACATGTAGACGCTGTCCCGGGTGATGGAGCCGCGGGTGGATCCCTGCACGTCGATGGTGGAGATCAGGTGGTTCTCATAGATCAGCTTGTCCCCCATCACCTGCGTGGGGAACACGGGAATGGGCAACATCACGGGGGGGGCACGCGGATGTGGATCTGAGGCGGGAGGCAGCGTGTGGGCAAGTTCTTTATCCTGGAGTTTTGGAGGGGGAAACGTGGGGCTGGGAGCATCCCCGGGGGGGATAAATGGATAAGGGTTTGAGGCACTTCCTACCCTGAAGCTGACCTCACCGTGCCCACCCACCCGGGGCGTGCCCGGGGTTTTCCCAGCCCTACCTGGACGGTGGTGCCGCAGTGGGTGACCGGGAAGCGGAACAGGACGAAGGCCTCGGACACGCGGAGGGGCTCGCACCCCGCCTGGCTGCTGGCCAGCCGCACGCTGTCCGGGTTGTACGGTGGGGCCGCCATTCCCCGCGGGACCACCAGGATGAAGTATCCCTCCAGCAGGCACTGCACGGTGGCTGCGACGCCGCCGGAGAGGCTCTGTCACCACCACCCCCCTCCTTGAGCACCCTTCTCCCGGCGCCGGGCAGGGATTTTGGGACGCGCCCTCCCCGGGTGTCCGTCCTACCAGTATTCCCGTAATAGCAGGGAGTGGCACGGTCCGTGTCGTCGTAGCAGCATCCCGCCTGCAGGCATCCATCCCGTCCCTGCGGAGCCACGCACGCCATCCTGCCCGCAGGCACCTGGCACTGCTCCCGCGTCAGCGGCGTGCCTGGGGGCAAGCACAGAGCGAGGGGGCACGGCGTGGAATCGAGCTTGGAAAAGCACCTCGAGGCCATTTTCCCGTTGTCCCCGCATCCCTCCATCCCGTCTGCCCGCCTCACCTGCCCCTGCCGAGGGGTAGAAGAGAGCCGTGGCAGAGTGCAGCAGGCTGGGCTGGGAGTGCATCCCGGGATGCAGCAAGCCAGGATGGGGCTGCAGCCCTGGGCGTCCCAGGCCCGGCTGAGGCTGAGTCTGGAGTCCAGGGCTGACCAAACCCGGCCAGGATGAGAGTCCTGGCAGCAGCAAAGCTGGGCTGGGATGGCCAGGATGGAGCAGCCCCGTGTGGCCTTGGAGCCCAGTGTGGGAGTTGGAGTGATGACTGGGATGAGATATTCCTGGCTGAGATACTGGGCGCAGGAATCCTGCTGGAGTCTGGGCACCAGTGGGGGTCAAGCCAGGCCGATTGTGGGATACCAGCCCGGGGCGAGTCCCTGGTTGGTTTTCATCCCTGGGAGGGTTTTGGGATACAAACGCCGGGCGAGTCCCTGGTTGGTTTTGACCTGCGGGCCGGTTTTGGGATACAGATCCTGGGCGAGTCCCTGGTTGGTTTTGACCCCCAGGATGCAACATCCCAGGCTGGTTTTGGGATACAGATCCCAGATGAAGCCCTGGTTGGTTTTGACCCCCAGGCTGGTTTTGGGATACAGACCCTGGGCGAGTCCCTGGTTGGTTTTGACCCCCAGGATGCAGCATCCCAGGCTGGTTTTGGGATACAGATCCCAGATGAAGCCCTGGTTGGTTTTGACCCCCGGGATGCAGCATCCCAGGCTGGTTTTGGGATACAGATCCCAGATGAAGCCCTGGTTGGTTTTGACCCCCGGGATGCAGCATCCCAGGCTGGTTTTGGAATACAGACCCCGGGCGAGTCCCTGGTTGGTTTTGACCCCCGGGATGCAGCATCCCAGGCTGGTTTTGGGACACAGACCCTGGATGCAGGTGCCCTGGCTGGGTCTGAGGCCCAGGATGCACCAAACTGGGATTGTTTTGGGATACAAGCACTGGGCGAGGGATCCCTGGCTGGCTCTGCCCCCCAGGCTGGTGGGGCTGCGCTCCTGGGTGGATGAAGCTCCCCTGGATGTGGGTAATGGGATGAACCCCACCAGGCTGGGACAGAAGCCCCGGGTGAGCCGGACCGGAATGGTGCCAGATCCCGGGAAGCTCTGAGTTGGGCGGATGCCGTGCCGGGACGTGAACCTGCTCCACGTGGTCTTGGGATGAGAGGTGGGACGCCGCAAGGGTGAGGGAGGACTCGGAGACGTGGTGCAGGAGGCCGGTGTGGGAGATCACGACTCTGCTGTCCCGGGCCTGCTCCTGGTTTCCATCTGGGATCGTCTCGGAGCCGCCCGGCTTGGGGCAGGTCATGTTGACCTCGTAGGAGGTGACCGGCATCCCACTGGACAGCAGCTCCTCCAGCTGCACCCGCAGGACGTAGCGGTTCTCCTGCGGGAGGGAAGGGGGGACACGAGGGATGGTCTCAGCCCCCCATCCCGCCGGAGGGGAGCGCGGAGGGGGACGGGAGTGTCACCTTGAACAGGACGTGGCAGCCCTGGTAGCCCGAGGAGAAGATGACAGAGCCATCCTCCCTGGAATTCAGCCAGTGGAGGCAGATGGAGCAGTTGGCCACGTCAAAGCGGGAGCCAAACTCATCTATGGGGACACCGCGGGCCCGGGGAGGTGACACATCCATGGGGCACGGAAAGCCCCCCTGGCAGCACCACTGGGATACCTCCAGCACGGAACACTCCGGTTTTTAGGGGGATCCCGGGGAAACCCCGAGGGGATCCAGGGAGTCCCCGCACTCACCCAGGACCTTGAAGCGGACGGAGCGGCCGTGGGGCGGGAAGACCAGGAGCTGCATTCCCAACTCTCCGCAGTCATGGCGGTAGTGCAGGAGCGCCACAGTGGCTCTGGGCCACGGGGGCAGGAGGAAGAGGAGCAGGAGGAAGGAGCAGCTCCGTGCCATGGCGGTGACACGGCCGGAGCACGGGGCTCTGCAGTGCGGGTTTATATCCTGGGATGTGGGGGCAAGGAGGGGGGGATCAGGATCAGCTGATCCCGTGGGATGAGCTCTGCCCAGGGCTCCTCGCTCCCGTGCCGCTGGCGACCTCGGTGCCCCGAGCCTGTGGTCACCTCCTGTGGCCGTGTCACGGTGACCAGGAGCCAGCCAAGCTTATCCCGTGCTTGGAGACTCTGGCCTGGCAAACAGGCAATGGAGCTGGCTCCGGGCAGGATGCCCAGCTGGATCAAGTTATCCAGGGGGAAAGGAGAAGGCTGGTGCGTGCCCACGCCCCGGAGCCGGTGGGGACAGTGGTGACATCTGGACACACCACGCCTGGGACACGGGGACGGAGCCACGGCTGGGCCAATATAGGGCCAGGCGCTGTCCTATATGTGCCCCATCTATAGCCTATATACATGTCTATGTCTAATATGTTTATGTATGTGCTATATATGTCCAATACATGTCTGAGCTGTCCTTCTGTATCCTATATGTGTTCCATGTGTATCCGATATATATTCTATGTATATGTCTGATATATATCTGATATACATCCGGCACCATGTGTCCAATATGTATCCTGTATGTAGCTGATGTATCTCCCACATGTATCCAATATATAGGTGATGTATCTCCAATACATCTCCAATACACCTCCCAGATCTATCTCCCCCAGATCTCCCCAGTATATCATCTCCCCAATATATCTCCCCAATATATCCCAAACATCTCCCAAATCTCTACCCCACACATCCATCCCCCCGGAGCACAGGCAGCAGCCTCTGGTGACACTTTATTCCCAGCGGTGACAATCCCAGTGACCCCCACACCCCCTCTCCCAATCACAGCTTCATGGCAGCCACCGACCCCAGCTGCAGCTCCAAGAACCGCAGGATCTCCCGCCAGGAATCTTCCTGAGCTCGGGCATGGGGCTGGGGCTCTCCCCCCCACGCCACCGGCCTCGGGGTGCCCCGGATGCTGGAGATGCTGCACAGGGGGGATCCGGGGGGCTCGATCAGGTGCCCGGCGCCAGGATAGGACAGGATCCGCCCGCTCTCTGGCGGCATCCGCGACAGGGCCAGCTCGGCGAAGAGCTTGCTGTTGAAGCTGCGGTCGGCCTCTCCCACCACGAAGAGGACCTTGCCCCGGATCTTCTCCACCGGGATGGCCGAGGCGCGGTAGGCGGGATCCCGGGGATCGGCGAAGATGGCTGAGTTGTCCATGGCTCCCAGCTCGGTGAGCAGGACGCGCTCGGTATAGTAGGGGATGGGAGGGATGCGGACGTCCCTGTAGACCAGCGGGTTCCCGTGCAGGAAGGCCGTGCCGTTGATCCACACTGTGGCCGCCACCTGTGGCAGGAAGGTGGCCATGGCCAAAGCCACCTCTGCGCCTTTGGAGACGCCCACCACGCCCAGGCCGGGGCCTCGGACCTGAAGCAAGAGGAAACAGAGCTAGGTGGGATAAGACACGGGGATAAGGCGCTCGATGTGACCTCTCTGGGTGCCAGGACGAGGATGTCCCCATGGGATAGCTCCAGTCGTCAGGACACCCCACTGAATGGGATATCCCCAGTCACTGGGACATTCCTGGGACATAGCCCTCACCAGGATGAGGATATCCCCAGGGCATTCCTGGTCCCCAGGAAAATCCCTAGTCACGTGGACATCCCGCTCACCAGGATGAGAATATCCCCAGGGCATTCCTGGTCACCTTGACATCCCCCTCACCAGGATGAGGATGTCCCCAGGGCATTCCTGGTCCCCAGGAAAATCCCATGTCACCTGGACATCCCCCTCACCAGCATGAGGATGTCCCCAGGGCATTCCTGGTCCCCAGGAAAATCCCTGGTCACCCGGACATCCCCCTAATCAGCATGAGGATGTCCCCCCGACATTCCTGGTCTCCAGGACAATCCCTGGTCACCAGAATGAGGACGTCCCCAGGACATTCCTAGTTCCCAGAACAATCTATGGTCACCCAGCTATCCCCCTCACCAGGATGAGGATGTCCTCAGGACAATTCCTGGTCACCGGGATGGGGATGTCCCCAGGACATTCCTAGTCCCCAGGACAATCTCTGGTCACCCAGATATCCCCCTCACCAGCATGAGGATGTCCCCAGGACATTCCCGGTTGTGCTCACCAGGTTGCCCCCAATCTCCAGCACATCCTGGCTCCCAGGTGCCCTTCTCCATGCTCCAGGACTCACCTTGGGATGCCGGAGGAGCAGCTCCGCTGCTTCCTCAAAATATTCCAAGTCCAGCTGGGCCAGGACTCGGGGTAGGTCATCATAGGCAAAGAAGGCGAGGGCCAGCACGGCAAAGCCCCGGCTGGCCAAGAGCCCTGCCCGGAACTCGATCAGTCCCCCCGCGCCCCCAAACAGATCAATGACCCCCGGGAAAGGGCCCGGACCTGCGGGAAGACAGGGAGAATGTCAGGGGATGGGGAGCCACGGGTGCTGTTCTGCATCCCAGAGGTTCTGTGGTTGGGCATCCCAGGGACCACAAGGTTGGGTATTCCAGGGGTCCTGAGGCTGGGCATCCTGGGGATCCCAAGGTTCAGTATCCTGGGGGTCCTGAGGCTGGTCATCCCAAGATCCTAAGGTTTGGGATCCCAAGGATCCCAAGGTTGGGCAACCCAAGGGTCCCTGTGTTGGGCATCCCAAGGGTCCTAAGGCTGGACAAACCAGGAATCCTAAGGTTTGGCATCCCAAGGGTCCTAAGGCTGGATGACTCAGGAATCCTAAGGTTTAGCATCCCAGGAATCCCAGCCTTGTTTCCCAGCGGTCCCAATGCGCTGGGCATCCCCAGGATCCCAATCTTCACCATCCTAAGGGAATACTAGCCAGGTACCCCCGGGCTCCCATGAACGAGCATCCCAGAAATCCCAAGGTTTGGCATCCCGGAATTCCCCGATGCTCACCGGGAGGCAGGAATAGGGCACCGCGGACCCTTCCCTCACGGATGGGCACCCGCTGCACGCCGGGGCCCACGTACCAGCGCTCGGCCTCGCAGGATGCCAGCGGCTGCTCCTGGGGATCCGTGGCCAGGGAGAGCCCCTGGAACACCTCCAGCCGCACGCGGAAGGGGCTGCCGGCCACGTCCCGCTTGACCAGCCGTCGGAAAAGCGTGTCGGGCTGCAGGAACCACAGGAGCCCCATGGGCCAGACCCCCGAGTAGCTGCCCCCGAGGGCGGCGTGGAGGCCGGGATCCACCTCTCCCGCTCCGTCGGCGCGGAAAAAGGCGCGGGATTGGAAGCGCTCGCCCTGCTCGTCCTTCAGCCATGCCCGCAGGGTGACAAGTTGGGATGGGGACAGTCCCCGCACCCGGATCTGCAGCGGCCGGTCGGCCAGAGAGGACTGCGGGGTCACCGTCACCTCCGCCATGGCGCTGCACCTGGGAACGGGAATCATCCCGAGTGTCCCACGGGGATTGCCGCGCCCAGGACGGGGCTGTCCCCAGGGATCCTCACGGGAGACCTCCGGGATGCGGTTTGTGGGGCAGACGGTCCTGCTGGCATCCCTCCTTCCCTGTCCCTGTTTCTATCCCAATCCCTCCTTCCTTATCCCTACCCCTCCTTCCCACGTCCCCTCCACCCCCTCGCGGTCCCCGTCCCTTCTTTCCTGGTCCTTGTCCCCTCCTTCCCTCGGTCCTTATGCCCTCCCTTCCTGCTCTCTCTCCTTCCGGGATCCCCGTCCCTGCTTTTCTTTTTCCTCATCCCCTCCTTCCCTCACCACCTCGCCCCCTCTGACCCCAAACCCCCGGTGCTCCAAAGCTCACCCGGCAGCCCGGACACCCCTTCCCTTTTTCCACGTGTCTCCCAGCCCCGGCATTCCCAGCACCCAGCCCGTCCCCCCTTCTCCTCCTCCTCCTCCTTCCCACCCCGGGGCCGGAGCGGGGTGGTGTGGGATCCAAGCCCCAAAATCCCGCGTGCCCCCCGGCTCCCTTCTCCGTGCGGCACGGGAACAACGGGAATGTTGGCTCCAATCCAGCCCTTGGGAGGAGACGCGCGGTTCTCCCACATCCGTCCCACCAGGAAATCGGCCCCCGAGCTTCCCCCCTGCTCTCACCCCGCCGGGAACAGCCTGAGCCGCGGGCTCCGCGCAGGGAGAGAGGGCTCGAGGATTCCTTGGAAATCATTAACCCGGGAATGGCGAGGGCAGAGCCCTCCTGCTCCGTGACCCCGTGCCCGGCTGGCACCGGCCGCACCCCGAAATTCCCGACCCTGGACGTGGATGGGACACACCCCATCCCGATTCCGAGGGGCTTTCACCCCCCAAATTGTCAGCCCAGGATGAAGCTCCGGGGTCCTGCCTTCCCATCCCAGAGCTTCCCACTGCTTCCTGCCCCCCTTTGTCCCCCCTTAGCCCAGCTTCTAGCCACATCCCTCCCCAGGAATGCACAAAGGACTGAGAAAAACCGGGAAGGTGAAGAAATCCACGTGGATTTCCCACTTCCAACCCCTGCCAAATTCCCAGTGTTCCAGTGTGCGTGTCCCCTTCCTTGGTGACAGGCTCCAGGGCTCATTCCCAACGGGAATTCCCTCTTTGGAGAAGGGGGAACTGCAGGGAATGAGGGACTGTGTGACACATTCCCATCCTGGGAACGCCTTAGGGAAGGCTCCCCAGTCCCAGGAGCCACTGGAGGTGAATCTGTCCTGGTTTCCATTCATTTTTATGAGAAAAAAGGCCAGTTTGGGAAAGCAAAGTTCTGTTCCAGCCACTGGCACCGGCCACATCCCGATTCCACAGGGATTGCGGGATCCGGCAGCTGGTTCCTGTGGGATAACAACCCTCTCCCCCCAGCTCTGTCCTGTTGTTTGTCCAACTTGGAAGGTCCTGGCAGCAATTCCTGCCCAGTGAGCCAAGGAAAAACCCTCGGAAAGGAGCAGGATCCCGATTCCCGCCTCATTCCGTGGCCGTGCTGCGCTTCACGGGCGCCTTCTGGAGCAGGGCCAGAGTATCCCTCTTTTCCACCCGCCTCAGCTGCTTCTTCCTGGCCCGCTTGAGTTTCAGGGGGTTCCGGATCTGGGAAAACGGGAAAAGAGAGGGGGGGATTTCATGGAATCATGGGGTTCTGGAGTGGTTTGGGGGGGAAGGGAGCTTAAGGATGATCCAGTTCCACCGGCGGCCATAGGCAGGGATACCTTCCCCTATCCCAGGCTGCTCTGAGCCCCATCCTGGAGCATTTCCAGGGATGGTGCAGTGTGGGAATGGGGCAGGATGGGCAGGGATACCTCCCAGCCTCCCACCACCACGAATTCAGGATTTAGGAGTGGATTTATCCCAAAACTAACCCCATCCTCCCCTACAGGTGAGGCCTTCCCCACACCCACCCCGAGCTCCCAGGCCTCTCTTCCCGATGGAAAAGCCACGGTTTTCCCACACGGATGCCCATCCATGCCACGTTTCCCCCTTGCTCTGCCACCCCGTTATGCCTCAGTTCGGGGGTGTTCCCAAGCTTGGGAGAACACAGGGAACACTCTCCCAGCACGCCTGGCTTTGCTGGGAATCTCCCAGACCTCCCAGTATCCTCCGAAGACGAGGACAGGGAGAGGAACCGGAGCAAAGGAGAGGCTGATCCATGGAGGTTGTGGAGTGTTCCCAGTGCTGTTCCCAGCCGGGAGAGGGGACTCACCACTTGGACAATCTCGGCTTTCCGCTCGTTTTCCAGGCGCCGCTTCAGGTTTTCCTCCCGCCGCCTCTTCTTTTCCTGCAGGAGCAGCACCAAAACATTCCCTGTGGATCCCTTTCCCTCTGGGATTAAACCCAAAGCAGCGCCGAGCCCGGTGCCCACCCAAGCGGGAAATCAGTCATTCCAGCAGCTTTTCCACCCTGGAAGCGAGGGGTGGAAGCGACCCAGGGAGTTCATTCCGAGCTCGTGACTTGGAGAGTGTGACCGTCACTGCTCAGATTTGGCAGCAGGACAGGGAATTCTCCATCCCAGCCGCCTTTTCCCTGGGCTCTGCCGCAGCTCTGCTGCCCGGGATGAGGGCAGGGATTTGGGAAATGGAATTCTCCAGCTCCCGAGCTCCGTTACCTCTTTTTCCCTCTTCTTCGCTTCCTCCAGCTGCCGCGCCAGATCCTGGACCAGCTTCTTCTCCTGCCTCTCCTTCATTTTCCGTGCCCAGGAGGTGCGGAGCGCCTTGTCCTGGATCACGTGGGAGAACCTGGGGGGGGGGCCGCCCCCAAAACGCCGGGATGCAGCCGCGGCCACTCTCCAGCTCCTCTCCAGAATTACATGGAAACTCCGCCAATCCCGGAGTATCTTCAGCATCCCCTCCCGAGTCATCCCTGTGACCTCTGGATCCTTCCTAAAGCCTATGGATCCCTCCGGAGAGCTTTCCCCGCGCCCCCAAACAATTCTGTCCCCCTCAAAATTCCCCCAGACCTCAAGACTCTCCCCAAAACAGCACTTCTGGAGTCCCCCCAAGAACTCCCCCAATCCCTGCCTCCCTTCCCACCTCTTTTTCCCGGGATCCTTCCACACCCGTCCCGACTTGGGCTTGCCCCGTGGGATGGCCACCACCGCCTCCTGCCGCTTCTTGCCGCCTTTCCGCCGCCGCCGCCGAGCCGCGGCCGGAGCCGCCGCCGCCCCACTGGGCCCCTCGGGGGTCGCTCCCGGTCCTGACCCCGGGGTCTCCCCGTTCACCCCCTCCATGATCCACGCGGCCCCGCGGCCGGTCGCAGAGAGATGACGTTAGAGCGGCGCTCTCC
>VZRF01003309.1:278235-288248 GCA_013396875.1 Vireo altiloquus
GCCACCGGGCCTCTCCCGGCTGCCATTTTTGTAGCGGGCAACCCTCTCTAATCACTGAGGCGGCCGCCATCTTTGTGTCGGGCAGCTCCGCACCACCACCGTGGCCGCCGGTGCCGGGGCCCCCCGAATCCTCCCAAACACTCTCGGGGCGAGCCCCCTCNACACGCGCGGGCTGGGGGAGAGGCCTTTATTGTGGGCCCAGTACCGGGGACCCCTCCGGCCCGGGATGCGGCAGCACGTCGTGGGGGCTTGGCCATAGCTACAGCGCCTGGGAAAGCAAAAACAGGGGAAAATCCAGGGAAATCTCTGGGAGGCACAGAGAAACCACCGGCTTGGGGCGGCCCTTCGGAGGAAGGAAGGGGTGGGATGGGCATTCCAGGGATTATTTTTTTGCCAGGGATTCCCGCCTCCCTCACCAGCTGGGTGTATGCCTGCTGCCGGACAGCATCGTATCCGAAGGCCAGGACCGCCACGGCCACGCAGAATTCCAGGAGGCAGAGGAGCGCGAAGGTGGCGTCCAGCCCGTTGCTCAGCATCTGGCGAGGAGGAGAGCGGGAATATCCCGGGATCCCTCGGCTGAACGGGGAGACCTGGAATCCTCGAGCAGGACTCAGATCTCTGCTCGGGTGTCCGTACCTTGCTGTCGGTGTGCAGGCACCATTCCGGGCGGGTCTGGAAGGCCCTGGGCTTCTCGCAGCCGGGCACGTGCAGGGTGATAGCCACGCCGTGGATGCCGGTGGCCACCAGCGTGGCCAGGACGACGACCACGTTGAGGGCGCAGCAGGTCTTAACCTGCGGGAAGCACGCGGTGACACGGGAAGGGCTGATTCCCGCATGGGTTGTTCGACCGGGATCAAAGAACTCCTGGAGGAGCCGCCTGGTTTTTGTCCCACTCATCCCAAAGTGATTCCCAAGGCACTGAAAGTCTCCTGGAACCTCTCATACCCCTCATCCCACAGGGATTCCAAAGGCCATGAGGGTCTCCTGGACCTTTTGTCCCTCTCATCCCACAGTGATTTCCAGAAGCCCTGAAGGCCTCGTGGACCTCTGATCCCAAAGTGATTCCAAAGGCCATGAGGGTCTCCTGGACCTTCTATTCCCCTCATCCCAAAGTGATTACAAAGGCCATGAGGGTCTCCTGGATTTCTCATCCCACAGTGATTCCAAAAGCCCTGAAGGTCTTTTGGACCTCTCATCCCACAGTGATTCCAAAGGCCATGGGGATCTCCTGGATCTTTCACTCCTCACATCCCACAGTGATTCCAAAGCCCACAAGGGTCTCCTGGACTTTCTATCCCCTCTCATCCCACAGCAATTCCAAAGCCAATGGGGATCTCCCGGACCTCTCATCCCACAGTGATTCCAAAGGCTGTGAGGGTCTCCTGGGCCTTTCATTCCCCTCATCCCACCGTGACCCCGACCCCCCATCCCGTGCTCTGTGTGGGAGATCTGGGCGCTTCCTGAGGGGGAGGCTGGCCTGTGGATACTGTGGGATGAATCCAGGCTGTGGAGGGGTCCTGGCAGCTGCTGGAAGGGACGTAAGGAACTGGGGGGACACGCTGTCCCTCCCAGCCGGGATCTTACCAGCACGGGGCTGTCTCTCCTTTCACTTTCCACCAGCAACGAGCCCGAGACCAGGAGCTGCTTGGAAAACAGCGGGAATTGGTGTCAGCAGCAAGGCACCCTTCCCAGGTGGGAGTTGGGGTTCAGGAATGCACAAACATCCCAGAATGTGGGTGGGGGGGAGGGGGTCAGTGGAGACACAGATATTGCCCCCAGTCCGCCAGGATTCCCTGCGGTTCCCGCATCTTCATCCCAGCTTACCAGGACCCCAAGCCAGAAGAAGATCCCACTGGCCACGGGGACGGAAGGGTTCCTGTGCTCTGATGCCGTCAGGATGACCCCGAAGCAGATGTGGACAACTCCGGTGAAGACGTGGATGGTCTGGGGAAGGACGAGAGAGACACATCCCACCCCAATCCCACCTCAGGGATGCCGGGAAGGGACCGGGAGAGGCGCCTGTCCNGCCATGAGGGTCTCCTGGATTTCTCATCCCACAGTGATTCCAAAAGCCCTGAAGGTCTTTTGGACCTCTCATCCCACAGTGATTCCAAAGGCCATGGGGATCTCCTGGATCTTTCACTCCTCACATCCCACAGTGATTCCAAAGCCCACAAGGGTCTCCTGGACTTTCTATCCCCTCTCATCCCACAGCAATTCCAAAGCCAATGGGGATCTCCCGGACCTCTCATCCCACAGTGATTCCAAAGGCTGTGAGGGTCTCCTGGGCCTTTCATTCCCCTCATCCCACCGTGACCCCGACCCCCCATCCCGTGCTCTGTGTGGGAGATCTGGGCGCTTCCTGAGGGGGAGGCTGGCCTGTGGATACTGTGGGATGAATCCAGGCTGTGGAGGGGTCCTGGCAGCTGCTGGAAGGGACGTAAGGAACTGGGGGGACACGCTGTCCCTCCCAGCCGGGATCTTACCAGCACGGGGCTGTCTCTCCTTTCACTTTCCACCAGCAACGAGCCCGAGACCAGGAGCTGCTTGGAAAACAGCGGGAATTGGTGTCAGCAGCAAGGCACCCTTCCCAGGTGGGAGTTGGGGTTCAGGAATGCACAAACATCCCAGAATGTGGGTGGGGGGGAGGGGGTCAGTGGAGACACAGATATTGCCCCCAGTCCGCCAGGATTCCCTGCGGTTCCCGCATCTTCATCCCAGCTTACCAGGACCCCAAGCCAGAAGAAGATCCCACTGGCCACGGGGACGGAAGGGTTCCTGTGCTCTGATGCCGTCAGGATGACCCCGAAGCAGATGTGGACAACTCCGGTGAAGACGTGGATGGTCTGGGGAAGGACGAGAGAGACACATCCCACCCCAATCCCACCTCAGGGATGCCGGGAAGGGACCGGGAGAGGCGCCTGTCCTAACGTCCCCTCCACTCAGTCGGGGAGAACCTCTGGCAGGACAATCCCTGCAGATCCCCAATCCCTGCCGGGCCCCTGGAAGGCTGTGTCTCACCCCCAACACCTTGGGATGAGCCCTCCGGAAGCATCGTGTTTGGAATGATGTCGCAGCGGGCGCAGGCGTCTGGGAGCCCGTGGCCAGCTGGGCCACCCGGGGATCGCTGGCCGGGATCACCTCCGTGATGATCCTCACGTTGCCAGCATCAGTCACCGTGGTGGCCGCCATGGCCTGGGAACGAGCTGGGGAAGCTGAAGCAATTCCCGGGAGCCTTCTTCCTCCTCCTCCTCCTCCTCTCCACTGTCCCTCCGCTGTCAGAAATCCCCGGGAGGTGCCGGCCAGCCAGGGACATGCTCCCGCTGCCCTTTGCTCCCTGCGGGGAAGCTCGCTCATGGAATTCTCGTCAGGTGCCTCTTGCTCAACGAGGCAGCTTTGCCAACAGCGGCTCCCAAAATCCTGCACGGGGAGAGGGAGGGAGGGAGGGACAGGGAACCCCTCCCAGGGGTCTGCAGCCTTGGGAAGGGTTGGATGCTTTTCCCTCGGGATGTTCCCAGACCTCCTTCGTCCCAGCGTGGAAGCGAGTCCTTTCCATCCCGAATTGTGGAGGCTTTGCTTGGGAATCATCCCTGCAATTAGCCTGGCACCCAACAAGGTGTTCATAACCTAACCCTTCCCAGGAAAAACTTGGATCAAGATGGGGAAACTTCATAAACCCCGTTACAAAGGAAGCTCCTTTCTTGACGTTTTTTGGGAATTCCACCTCCTCCACATCCCTGTGGATTTGTCCCCAGTGAGGACGCACAGGAGGGATCCGGGGATCCGTGGCCAGCTCTGTCGGGAGCTGAAGGGAAAGGGGATGGGGAGCTCAGGCTGGGAATGGAGCTGCCACACACGGCGAGGGCAATCCCGAGGGATTCGGAGGCTCCTTCCTGCCTCAGTCCCTCCCTCCTCCCAAAAAACAGTCGTGTCCTTTCCCAAGGAGGAATCCTATCCCAGCGGGGTTGGGATACTTCACGTGGGCCTGGAGGACCCCCCTCAGTTTTCTTGGATGTCTAATGCGTGCAGAGTGGGAATTTTCTCGGTGAAACGGGAATTTTCGGGTCCGGGATTCTGGCATCACCCAACCCCTCTCTGTCTGCCTGGGAAAGGACAGGACCCGTCCAGCTGAGGATTTCAGGAGCAGGTGGAGCAACTTTTGGAATTGTTTTTTCCTTCCCTCTGGCTCTAGAGGGAGCTGAGAGGCCGGGTTTGGAAGCGCAGCACTTCCAGCGCTCGGGAGAGGCTTCCAGCCCTGCTCGGAACAACCTGGGATTGTGGGAGGTGTCCCTGCCCGTAGATCATCCAGGGGAAATGGGTGATCCTTAAAATCCCTTCCATCCCACACCATTCCGGGGAACGGGACGCCCCCTCCACAAAGCGGCCTAAATCCCATCCCCCCAACAAAAAAAAAAAAAAATAGAGCTGGAAGAACAGACCTGGAAAGCAAAGAGCAGCAACCCACGTCTCCATCTCGGCTCCGATGGCATTCCTCCATCCCGCATCCCCGATGGAAGCGCGCTCTTGGCCTCGTAAAGGGCTGCATCTGGCGGCACGGCTTTCCAGGAAAAACATGGACATGGATGAGATTCAGCCCCTTCATCACATTCCTGATGCCTCGGAGCCTTTAATTCCTGCCTCTGCCTCGTCCCTCTCGACGCTCCAATCCTGACAATCCCAGGGATCTCATTCCAGCCCCGGGGAAGGAGCACTTGAGCCCCCGTGGAAATTCCGGGATCCCCTCTTTAGCCTTTAGGCAGCCAGGGTATCCTCCTGCCATTATCCACGGCTCACATTCCCGGCCAAAACCACCCTGCACGGTGGATTTCCTCCCAAATCCACCTCTCCAGATTCCTACGGCATTCCTGACGTTCCAGCCTTGCAGCCAGAGACAGCCGTGACTGCTCTCAGCTCCCCCCCAAAACCCCGCTTTCCGAGCGAGTTATCCACAGAAAAAAAATCCCCCCCTTCCTAAATAAACCCAGGTCCAGCTGGGGATGGCAGGAGCCCAAGGCAGGATGTCGGGATTTGTTTGGGAAGTGGATTCCAGAGGAGGTGAAGCTTTGAAGCAGATGCAGGGAAGCGGCGAGGCCGAGCGGCGGAGCTCTCCGACCTTTTCTCTTGCAGGAATTCTTGGCTTTGGAGCTGGATACAACACATTCCTTGGATTTTAAATGTTCATTTTCCCATTTTCTAGGATGAGTTTTGGATGGGGGAAGCCTGGGCTGGATGCTCTGGGGCGGTGGGGGGGGAATTAGAGAGACCCTCCCAAATTCCCTCCCACCAGCACAGGACAAAATTTACAAGCCTAGTGGAACCAAAATTCCTTTTCCAACCCCAAAATCCGTGAGGTTTGGGAGTTTTTTTTCCAAGGAAAATAGATTACGACGGAGAAAAGCTCTTCCACAGAGAGTCGCTGCTTCCCGGGACAAGCTTTATATCCCCATAAAAATACCAAAAGCCAACGTTTTGCTTTGCTTCCAGGCGTTTCTGCTTCCCACAGGGCTCTTTCCGTACCGGTTCCAGGAAGAAAGTCACGTTTTCCGGGAGAGGATTCAGGGTTTTTTTGGCTTTAAACACACCCCGGCGTCCATCCTGGATTGGGGAATCCGGAGTCGGGAGCAGGCAGGAGGCGGGGAGGGACATCGCTGCCTGCCAGGGTGATCCGTGCCCGGCATTTGGGACAGCGCTCCCAAACCCTGTCCCGGATGTGTCCGTCAACCCCTGCACGTGACATTTCAGCCTTTGATCCGCTCGTTCCCAGGAAATTCCCCCCCGGAGGGCTGCAGAAAAGTTCCAGTGCTTCTCCTCCGAGGCTTCACTGGCATCGAATCCCGCTGGCAATCCTGGAATGGGACCTTAAGCACTTCCAGGGATGGGGCAGCCACGTCTTCCCTGGGAAATCCATTCCAGCGCGTCACTGGGAAGAATTCCTTCCCAATATCCCGTCTAACCCTGTCCTCTAGCAGCAGGAAGCCATTCCCCCTTGTCCTGGCACTCCAGGCCCTTTCCCAAAATCCCTCTCCAGCTCTCTTGGGGCGCCTTTAGGTGCTGAAAGAGTCTCCAAGGTCTCCCTGGATCCTTCTCTCCCAAGGGGAAGAGCCATTGGGACACCTCGGCCCATCCCACAGTTTCCCCCATCCAGCTCCCTCCAGGGGTTTTGGTTTTCCTTAGGGATCATCACCAGCAGGGACACAAAACTCTGTGTTCCCAACTCCTGGAAAAGTGTCACCTTTCCCCCAGGACTGCAAATTTCCACCTAAAAATAGAGATATATTAAAAAAACCCCACCAGATTCCCGCAGAGCCTTAAACACATCCCAGCGTTTTCTGGGAAAACTTCACCTAAACGCTGGGAATACCCCGGGAAAACAGACCCTGCTGGTGAGTGGACGAGGAAAAAGCCTCTTCCTTGCCAGGAAACCGCTACACTGGGAAAACACAGAACTGGGATGGGAGGCGGGATGGCTTCTCGCTGGTCCCCACGGAGCCGGGGGAGGTCGGGATGCTCCAGAGGCGCGGGAGAGGAGCCGGAGCCATAATGGCTTGTGGCCGCGGGATGAGCGGAGACAGCCTGTTCATCCCGCTCCCCAAATCCCTGGGGCTTTTCCCGCTGATGGGGCTCATTATTTTTTCAGAGCCGGGAACAGAAATAACCGACAGGGAGTGAATAATCCATGAGGCTCCGGCGGAGCAGCCGGAGCGTTGTCAGGGAGTGGGGGTGAGGAGAAGGAAAACACCCCAAAACTTGAGGGGATGTACAAGGAGCAGGTCAGCCATCCCGCTCTGGCATGAGGTCCGCCAAAATTTAAGGGGATCCCCTCACAGGGCGCCTGGAAAAGTCACTAGGATGCTCCTACCCCCTTTGGAAAGTCGGCTCTGGGATCTCCTTCCTCATCTCCATCCCACCTTCCCATTCCCGTGAGCTTGGGACGCTCCTTAAATAACTTGGTGCCGCCGGATGCTCATCACGACCGTCGTTAAATCCTCCAGCATTCCCACGGATGCAGGATAATTACGGATGGACCCCGTAACGAGCTTGTCGGGACCTGCTCTGGTTCAAAACGATCCCTTTGCCTTCCCTGAAAACGAGGGGTTTTTGTTGTTTTTTTTTGTTGTTTTTTTTTTTTTTTAAGGAATCGCTGCACGGATAAGGTTTGGGAGCACCCCCTCGGCTCCATTTCCACCACCCAGGATTGTGGGAACAGGGAAGAGTGTCCCCGTGTCACCCCGCGGAGCGGCCCCAGCCCCGGGGCAGCTTCTCCGGTGGCGGAAGAGCCGGGATGCGCTGGCGTCACCGGCATCGCCGCCGGCTGTCCTGCTGCTCCGGCCGAGCTAAATATAGCGGGACCGTGCCGGAATGTGAAGGGGGAGGCGGGGAGGGGGTTTGGGGAGCAGATTTCCCTCGGGAGAGTCGGTACTGGGGGATTTCTGGGGACAGAATTCCCTGAGAATCACGTACCGGGGTTTAGGAGATTGGAATTCCCTGGGGAGAGGGGTTTCGAGGGGCGGAATTCCCTCAGGAGACAGCAGGCACCAGGGTTTTGAGGGGTAGAATTCCCTCAGGAGAGCAGGCACCGGGGGTTTAGAGGAGCAAAAACCCCTTGGGAACTGGTGCCAGGGGTTTAGGGGAGCAGAATTCCCCCTGAGGACTTTGGAAAGCAGAATTCCCCCGGGAGAGAAAGGAGGTCCCAGGAGCTCAGGGCAGGGACAGAATTCCCTCGGGAGAGAGCAAGTGCCCCTAAATCAGGCGGGCTGAGCCTCCTTCCTGAGGGACAGCAGCTCTGTGAGGGGAAAGCGGGAAAATTCCCAAATTCAGGAGAAGACACAGGCCCGGAGAGAGCATTTATTCCCAAGATAAAATAAAGCCAACAGGGAACGAGCCGAGGTAGATGCTCCGGTGACCCGCCCGGCTCCTGGCACACATCGGAACCACTCCAAGCCACCGGAGCCCCAGGAATTCCCGAACCCCGACACGAGCAAAGCCCAGCATCCCATCGGGGATTTGCAGGCAGGAATTGCCCAAGATTCTCCCCTGGAAAAGCCCCTTCCCACAGCAGCCAGCGAGTGGAGCCCCTCGGAGCAGACCCAGGGGCACAAGGGCAGGGAATTTGGGGGGTGTCCCTGGCTTTTTTGGGGGGGACCAGCGCATCCCGGCCGGCAGCGCGGCGGGAGGAGGATGCCATAGCCCCGGGATTTGGGAGCGGTGGAGGCGGGATGCCATTCCGACGTCCTTGGGGGGTCAGACTTCGGGAGCAGCCAGCTGCAAAGAGAGCAGGAGGTGTTTTGGGGAAGGGAGCGGGATTTGGGGTTCGGGATCTCCTCCCCATTCCCAGAGCGGAGGGGGGTGGATACTCTGGGATGCTCCCTGGGGATTGGGGTGGAGGGGACACAGATGACAGCAGGACGGGGGGGGCTGTCATCCCGGGAGCCATCCCAATCCCTGCTCCTCTCCGGGACATCCCTTGGATCACCTCGGTGTAGCTGGGAGGCTGAGGCAGCTCCGCTGGTGGCGCAGCCAGGTCCACCCGGGTGGCGCTGGGGACGATCAGCATGGCCTGGGAAACACCAGGATCACGGGAGGTGCTTTTTTTTGGGATCCATTGCTGCCTCCCCCACCCGCCCTTCCCAATCCTACCTCGTTGGAGCTGAGGCGGGTGGCCCGGCACCAGAAATTAGCAGTGGCCACAGCGATGCAGAATTCCAGGATGGTGAAGATGAGCAGCACGATGGAAATCCCATTCCCTGCGAGCTCCAGGACGGGGAAAACCCCATCAGTTTTATTTCTTCCCCCACCCCGGCAGTGCCCAGGAGGAGGAATCCCACAGAGGGCAGCCCCTCACCCCACATTCCAGGGCTCCCCCATTCCTCTCCTGCTGCATCCCCAGCTCCAAGGTCTCCCTCCCAGCCCTCCATCCCGCCGTTTTTACGGCTCATGGATGCTTCCAGGGGGTGACTCATCTCCCAAAGAACCAGCCTAAAATAGGTCGCAGCCTGGCAGAGGAGAAACCGCCACCCTGACGGGGATTTGGGAGAGGGCACAACACCCCAGGAGGGCTGGGAGAGAGGGCTGGGGAGGGTTCTAGAGAGCTGGAATTCCAGCGAGCAGGATTTTACCAGGACGAGATAGCTGTAGTAGTTGAAGCTGGAGCGGTAGAGCCCATTGAGGTTGAGGTCCACAATGAAGGCCACGATTCCCAGGAGCGCGAAGATGGCGCTGATGATGTTCATGGTCTGGCTGCCCTTCACCTACACCCAGAGGGGTTTTGTGGGGTGAGGGTGGTGGTGGTGGGAGTGGCAGATCCCCCCCACCCGCCAAAATCCCCGAGGGATGCCCCGCCGGGAAAACTCACCGCGCATTCCGTGGGGCTCTTCTCGGCGCCGATGGAGAGGCAGCCAGAGATGATGAACTGCGGCAAGAGAGACTGGGCTCAGCTGGCTCTGAGGGCACCCCAAACCCGCCCAGAGGTGGCACTGATGGGGCATGGGGCACACGGTGGCCCCCTCCCCGTCCTTGTCCTTCAGCTGCCGAGGCCCTGGGAGTGGCCGGTGCATCATTCCTGGTGCAGGCATCCCTTCCCACGGGTGTCCCACCTGCTGGCATCCCTCCCCGGCGGGATTCCCTTCCTGCTGGCCATGCCAGCCCCCCGCCAGGCATCCTTTCCCGGTGGGAATCCCTTCCCAGCCCCCTGGTACACACCGACACGCCGCCCAGGAAGGGGATCTCTCCGATGACGAAGACGGAGGTGTAGACGTTGGTGAGCGTGGTCAGCACGATCCCGAAGCCAATGTGCAGGAATCCCGTCATGATCTGGATGGTCTGGAAGAGCGGGACGGGGTAGGAACGCGGTCAACTCAACATCCCCCCCTTCGCCCACAGAGCCATCCTGGGGATGCCTTCATCCCAGAGACAGAGCATCATCCCCTGAGGGATCAGCGGGAATCCCCTGGGAATGGGCTGAAGGGGGGGGGATTTCCCAAAGGCTTCTCTCCCTCCCCCGCCCCAAACTGCCC